>NWSH02000210.1:11690719-11708128 GCA_002382865.2 Heliothis virescens
TTTTTAATTCCTGAAAAATGACATTTTTTGAGTTGTCTCAGTTTAGATGTAGATGTGCGATATTGTGATAGGTCAGGTTTTATAAAATGCTTTTGTTTATCGATATTCTTGAAGTGCAACATTTTGTCTTACATTTAAAAGTATTGCGTGCTTTTAATAGTTAAATGCATTCCATACAGGTATGATCTACAGATGTGGAATCTAATTGGACTATATTTTAATGTTTAAATGCTATTTTTGTTATGATCGTTTTACGGCTAATTTCACAGGCTGCAGATAAAGTTCTACAAAGCTGTGTACAGACCATGCCATATAAAGTTGACAAAATTAAAAATATTACTAGTAACTGTCAGATAACTATATAGAACTTTACCTGGAACATATGAAACTAGCCGTTAAAATTATATCCTTTGACATATCAGTAAGTTTGATGCTCATTTTGAGCAATAGCAAAACTATTAGAACGAACTATAGCGACAATTGCTGCCGTAATGATTGCTAAATGTTACTTTATTTTATGGAGACTGACATTGTTTCACCCAGTAAACTATAGAAGCTAGGATTTCTATTGTTTTGTTATTGAAAGATTAATTTTATTTGATGTGTTTAGCAACTTACTTCTGTGTGTGATTTCGCCTCTTGCCAAGATTCTCATAAAATCTTATAATAAATATAAAAATTAATTGATCTGAATATGATATGACTGGTAATATTCTTACTTACATTATGACATCAGATAAAAGATTACTTACGGAAGAAAAATAAATGCAATCCCTACTAATATTACAAATGCGAAAGTAACTCTGTCCGTCTGTTACGCTTTCACGCCTAAACCAGTGAGCCGATTTTGATGAAATTTGGTACAAAGATAGAAGAGACCATGAGGAACAGCATAGGCTTTATCTAGGTACGGGAAATAGTTCCCTCGAGAAGCGAGAGAAACCGCTGGTAGAAGCTGGTCACAAATAAAGTTGGATTAAGGGCAGGGGGATGACGATGATAATTATAAGAATAAGAATTAGAATTAGAATAAGAATTAGAATAAGAATCAGAATAAGAATTAGAATAAGAATTAGAATAAGAATTAGAATAAGAATTAGAATAAGAATTAGAATAAGAATAATTTTATTAATCCACTTGTTACAAATTTCAATTATGCCTTATAATTACTTATAACTAAGGTACAGTGTTGTAACATTGTAAGGTTGGTCATTAGCAATTCAGTTGTCCCCAAACTAGGCTACGCCTGTACCTTGGGGGCCTGATAATTATAAGAATAAACGTACAAACTAGCAAGTTTTACCCCTTTATTTATATTAGTGGACCTAGGTCAATGAAGTAGTTATTTTTTAGCACATAATACTATGTAGGTATGTAAGTAAATAAGCCTACTCATCGCATTAAGTCCTATCACCAAGGTTGTATGTAAGTTAAAAAAAATAATGTGACTTGCGTGTGTTACTTACGTACTATTTACTTAATAGAATTAATTGTGGGAATGTCAAGTTCAATTTCCACAGTATCGTGTACAGGATCCTGGATTTGAATCTTGGATTTTGGTTTTTATAAACTTTTACAAAACAGCTTGGAATCTGGAAGTTGGCAATGTTATCACCCCCTGTACCTGGGAGGGCAAGTAAAGCTGGCATCCCAAGTGCTACTCAGTAGCAGTCGTTGTTATAATTCTAGATCAGAGGCCGTCAGGCAGATTTGAGAAAATTCTGATGCTAGGGCTTATTGCGTGATCAAATCTGCAGCTCACTTGATAAGAAAAGTAAATCTAGTATTTGACGAGAGTCAAATGTGTATAGTAATAACACTATGCATATTTTAAAATATTTCTATTATTGAAAACACATCATTTTGAAAATACAGAACAAACAATATTATATTTATTGTCTAGAGTAGGTAATCACTTTACACTTGGGCATTACACCATGAACATTTTAAACCTGCAATCGAACTCAGAATATCACGTTTGGCATTTACACTTTTAACAACGGAACTATCGCATTACTTTACAATCATTTAATGCAGTTCAGACTAAATTATTAGTTTTGTCTAATTGCATTTACAATAATAACTTAGCCTCACTTAGTAAAATATTGCGTCTATTTACTTAAATCTGTACTTACCCCATCACGTTTTGTTTTCAATCTTACTAAATATCGCAGACTCGTGGTGGCGTAGTGGATAAAGCCCTACCTCTAAAGTATGAGTATGCAGCTTCAATTTCAGGTCTAGCAAGCACAGACGCCAGCAGGTCAAACTACTCGTATCTGAAAAATTTTACCAATCGAATATTAAACTTCCACTTTTGTGATAAGGTTCAAAATCTATTGAAGAAATTTGACAGATTGAGGTAAGTCGATGAGCTGATGTCTGTACCAATGGAGCTTTCATACAGTGTATCTTGGAAAACTATAACTAACGTTGAAGAATAACATCCTTCGAGAAACCTGAACTGAAAAGTTTGAAACCTCTAATCCATCTTGAGCAGAGATTAACACTCATTCCTTCTTTGTATGGAAAGAGGTGAGTACCCTGCAGTGGGACATAAGGACTGACAATGATTATATAAATACTAGCTTCTGCCAGCGGTTTCACCCGCTTTCCCGTGGGAACTACTGCGCGCACCCTGATAAAAAGTAGCCTATAGTTCTCCTCGATAAATGGGCTATCTAACAATGAAAAAATTTTTCAAATCGGACCAGTAGATCCTGAGATTAGCGCGATCAAACAAACAAACAAACTCTTCAGCTTTATAATATTAGTATAGATATAGATAGACCAAATATATATTAAGAAAATGTGGTAATTTTGCTAAAAGCTACCTTTAGCAGTTAATAAGGTTAGAATTAAGTTTAAGTTACTCCTAACAGCTAGTTACCGAAAAATTTATGATCCATCTGCTGTCAAGTTAATTGATTGGTGCCTGCGGGTCTAGAATGAACTTAAAACATGTGCACGTAATGGAAATGTAATTGATTCTTAATTGAAAATATTTATGTTGATGTTTAAGATTAATTGAAGATATAAATTGCAAATTGTAAAAAAAAAAATTTTTTTTGATGCTACATCTTGGGTACCAATGAATTTAAAGGTGAAGGAAAACAGCTTGAGAAATCCTGAATTAAAGAAGTCTGAAATCGCCAACCCGCATTGAGAAATCGTGGTAATCAACGCTCGTTCCTTCAAGAAGAAGAGGCCTGTGCCCTGCTACTGCAGGACCTGCCACCAGACCAGAACTGCAGGACTACCTAAGACAATAAAAATAGCTGCAAATTTTAAATGACCATTCTTGTATTCATCCTTGAAAACCATACTTAAGACCAAAATCCGACCCCAAAGACATAATTATCAAAGAGGTTACCATATTAACGTCATTTTGAGGCATCAGACCACAGAGGTCGGCCTTCAAAATTAAATACATCATTACTTCAATGAATGCATGGCTTTTCTGAACTTGAACACACAGTAAAATGTATACTAATATTATAAAGCTGAAGAGTTTGTTTGTTTGAACGTGCTAATCTCAGGAACTACTGGTCCGATTTGAAAAATTCTTTCAGTGTTAGATAGCCCATTTATCGAGGAAGGCTNTAATATTATAAAGCTGAAGAGTTTGTTTGTTTGAACGTGCTAATCTCAGGAACTACTGGTCCGATTTGAAAAATTCTTTCAGTGTTAGATAGCCCATTTATCGAAAAAGGCTATAGGCTACTTTTTATCCGGGTGCACCGAGTAGCTCCCACGGGACGCGGGTGAAACCGCTGGCAGAAGCTAGTGTAAGAATAAAATTTTAGATGATTTACTTTATTTTTTGCCATAGGCTAACTCAAAATAGTTTAATAATATCTGGTTTCTTTGCACCCTTACCTATGAGCAGTTTATCTATTATCTATTTTCTGACCTGACTGCCTATCTGACCTCATCAATACAGTTACTTGGGCTTATCGATTCCTGTAACAAATTCCAGAGATGCTCAAATGACAGCCAGTACCCACCAATGTACAGTACTTTCCAAAACTCAGTTACACTGCTAGGTCATACTTATTCAATAAGTATTAATAATTTCCTGTTGACCCAGAAGCTTAATATGCTAGAAATAGCTCTTAAGTTCACAAATACAATGCAATGCGTTTGACTTATCTGCCATACACGCGTGAATCACCGAATTATGATTCATTGTTATTCAATTACGCGTCTAAAGTTAAATCATAATATTACCTCAGTTGTGCACACCATGCTTATTAAAAGTACGTCTGAGTAAATGAAAGTATGTGTCAAGTATGGTGGATTTTAATCATATTTTAGAAACAAGAGAAGTTTCAAATAAGAATTAATTTCATCTCATCATTTTAGCTAATTAGTCTACTGGTTTCCGCCAACGGTTTCACCCGCTTCCCAAGGGAACTATTTCCCGTAGCCGCATAAAAAGTAGCCTATATGTTATTCTGATATATAAGCTATATTTGTGCCAGGTTTTATCAAAATCCGTCCAGTAGTTTTATGTGTATGTGTATGTGTATGTTTGTGTGTATATTATGTTTATTATTCTTTCACGCAAACTACTGGACGGGTTTTGATGAAACTTGGGAGTAATAATAGGTACCTAGCTGATAAAGACAAACATTACCCTACTTTTTCTCTTTCTTCCACAGGTTAAACCGCAGTAACAGCTAGAGTATTCTAATGTTTTTTCGAAAAAGATTTTGAAAAACCGGCCAAGTGCGAGTTGGACTCGCACATGAAGGGTTCCGTACCCCATCCTCCTTAATATTTTTTTTAATTTTTAGTATTTGTTGTTATAGCGGCAACGGAAATACATCATTTGTGAAAATTTCAGCTTTCTATCTATTACGGTTAGTGAGATACAGCGTGGAGACAGACAGACAGACAACGAAGTCTTAGTAATAGGGTCCCGTTTTACCCTTAGGATACAGAACCCTAAAAAATGGATAACTTTTCCCATTTTTCAGGAAATAATAAAACACATGTACCAGTAACGTAATTATTTAATGATTTTCAAACATTAGAACCTTACGATCGAATCAAATTAGTTAAACTACCGCTATACATGCAAATTACTGCAATTAGTATCGCCATTTGCATAATTAAGCAGTTCAATCAAATTAGTAATAGCTTTGAAGTAATGGCGACAAATGGTGATGAACCAGAGCAAGTTGAATGTAGGATAGTTTTTTGTTCTAGAATTACAGTTAAGGTGAATGCGACCACTAGAAGCGGGAAATTCAAATATAAAATGGTTTTTTCATGTTTTACCTAAGTTAACATTCAATATGAGGCGTGATCTTATGATTGGCGGTTATAATAACTTCTTACAATTTTAATGTAACTGTAAAAACTTTTTATTGCGAAATATCATAGTTTCGATAGTTACATTTGAATTGTAAGAAGTTTCGGAGTTAAACAAGGACATCAGAAATTTCTTTGTGGGATATTATAACCGCCAATCATAAGATCACGCCTCATATTGAATGTTAACTTAGGTAAAACATGAAAAAACCATTTTATATTTGAACTTCCCGCTTCTAGTGGTCGAATGCACCTTAAGTGTAATTAAATTGGGTCAGTGTTGCGGGTCAATAACATTCTACTTATTTAATTTGATAGGTACTATTTTCTTAAAGCTATAGTTTTTATGCCTAATCTTACTACAACTGTGACGGATTGTTGTCCCATCGGATCATGAGAGTTCAGGAACCCACGCCTTAAGTGAACCTGTGACTACGCATAGGTGCACTCCAGTTGCCATAACTGACATTTTTATATTTTTTCAAGCTTAAATACGTGTAGTAGTAGCGAGTTCTACTATAATATTGATAATAAGATTACTATGCAAAGTGAACATTTTTACCTCATATTTACCTTTGGCATTCTATGTAGTTAAACACAATTCATAAAAATATTACATTGCCATTGACCAAAATGATTTGAATGAATGCATTGAATGTTAAACCTATCCCTATTTCCCTACTTAATATAAATGCGAAATATTATAAAGTAACTCTGTCTGTCTGTCTGTTACGCTTTCACGCTTAAACCAGTGAGCCGATTTTGATGAAATTAAGTACAGAGATAGAATAGACCCTGAGGAACAACATAGGCTACTTTTTATCCGGGTAAGGAAAATAGGTCCCTCGAGAAGCGGGCGAAGCTGCTGGCAGAAGCTAGTTTAAAATAAAGTTCCAAAAGTGCATCTAGCACACTACAATGCAATACTTCCAACTACATTATAATTAACTTAGCTTAACAAAGAATTTAAATGCGACTATTGATCCTTATCCTTCCATCTTTTTACAAGAACCACCTTCAAAACAAACAAACATACAAATAAATCATAACATACTAAGAGCTGTCCAAACTGTTTAGTGCACTCATTAATCTTAGTTGTTTGAACAAAATATTGTGCATGAGAACATGCTAACAATACCTAAGTTTTAATTACAGTTTGTTTATACGTTGGGTGGTATTTTGTGTGATTTATAATCGAAATTTTTTGGTTTTATTTTTCAGTTAGATAATATTTATTTTCGGTATTAATTATTTTTGCTCTAAGAGTTAAACTTGCTGAGAGGTAAAGCTTTTTTGTACCGCATGATAGTCTGTTATCTATTATCGCGGCCCGTGGACACCTGCAATACCAGCGTTTTGAAAAATGGAGTACGCTATTTTCTTAATTTTAATTTGCCATTACAATTCTACTAATATTATAAATGCGAAACTAGTGAACGGCTTTTGATGAAACTTAATAATATAGCTTATACATCAGAATAACATAAAGGCTAGTTTGTATCCGGATACAAGAAGTAGTTCCCTCGGAAAGCGGGTGAAACCGCTGGCAAAAGCTAGTGTAATATACAAATAAACAACTCCATAACATATCCTCAAGGACAAGAACAGTCCATCCCATAAATTGTACTTAATAAAACCTAGACATTAAATATGATTGTGATGCATTTGACCCCCGACCTGCATTCACCACCGCTGCACCGCTTCCATTGAATTATGTGCTAAGTTACACAAAGCTATAACCCGTCAAAATAATGAATTTTATCCAGATCAGATCAGCCGTTCCCGAAGAATGTACTCTGAATTGTAAGTATATTACACTTGTGATTTACCCGCGACCTGAGGGAACCTACTGCCCGCATTAGGATAATGACACAATATGGCTTATAATACTATAAGAAAGCTTTAAATTAATGAAAGAATTTTCAAAATCAGTTCTGTAGATCTTGAAATTATCCCTTCACAATCTTACAAAAGCAGCTCTTTATAATAAGTATAGAAATAGAAAACAACAGTAAAATCAGCCGCACTTTAAGTATATAGGCCACAATACCTGCTATTTATTTTTATCGTTGGGAAATCATCAGATGACCTCTCGCTGTGGGTGCATAGCGTGAGGGAGTGTCAGACTATTACTGATTAAATCTCACCGTGTTCCTTCGGGAGCCCTTGGTGTGCCAGGACCGCGGTAACTCTTTCGAACAATCCCGCAGCCCCGGCAGACAATACCTGCTCAAGGCCAATCATAAGTCCATCTCCTATTAAACCTATCGGTACATTAAATATAATTGTGATGCATTTGACCCCCGACCTGCATTCACCGCCACTGCACCGTTGCACCGCTACCATTGAATTATGTGCTAAGCTCAGGAGATAGCATCGCTGAGAACTGATTCTTATCCTATTTATAACGTAATTTGGATTTTTATTTACATCAACTGTTATGTATTTTGTTACTGAGTTTCTTTCCTTGTTTTAGTCATGTTAGTACGGTTAATTTTTATTCAGTGTAACCTTATTATTTATTTTTTGATACGTACAATATTTCTAGATATAACATTATTGTTAGCTTTAGGCTTTCAAAGTGATTGGACCCTATATTTTTGTAATATATTTTACGAGTAAAGAACATTTTGTAGCACCAAATCGATTTACGATTTATTTATTTGGAACAATCACATTTATAATAATCCACAAAAAATATCTTGCCTTTAAATTGGAGTTTTAACTTGAAATACCCAAAACGACCCTTAAAACTCCCTTTCAAATCCACATGAATACAACCCATCACTCTTTCTCATCCCTCCATTGCTTCACCAACTAGTCACTATACGGAGTGTTACAAAATACGGCCTGGCTGATCTAAATCAGTAGGTCAGCATTACAGCTTGGGCCTGCAACTCAATCTTAGCTATTTTTTGCCATCTGTCCATCATTCTACAAACCACTTATTATGTCAGATTATAGAAGATGCGAGTGCTGTTTAGAATATTTTGTTTAAAGGTTCCGTAGTATGTTTTATTATTTTTTTTTTTATTTAAAATACGTGTCTTTTTTTGGTGTTAATATAAGCTATAGGAGTGGTTGTCTTTTTATTTTACTGAACCGTACGTCGTACAGTTTAAATTAATGGGAAACTGTATGAATCCTAAAAGATCTCAAATAATGCTTTTACTATTAGCTATACTAATGTTGCCTGCAAACAAAGGGTTAGTAATAAATTTAAATACCTTATTTTCTAAATAATTTACAGTTGTACATTTCGAACGAAACTTACATTTAAACTTACGAGTAAGATAGTAATCTCAGTATAAGAACTTAGTTACAGAATGTTGTCTTATGTAATTCACTTGTATTTAAACTTGTGACCTTTCGATAGCCAGTCGACCGAAGACAGCGCTTTTGTTGATTTGAATCAATATTTGAGTTCAGCTAATTGGCTATTTAAGTACTTCTTTACAATGAAATTGTTTATGAATGGACTTTGAATGTTTGTTGAAAGATGTGACACTTTCGTTAATTTCGTTTCAGAAGTTATACAGAAGACTCCTGAATCGTAATGATTTTTGGTACAAACGCACATTTAATATGTGCTTTAGGTAGTATTACTAGTACTTCTCTATGCAATAATGGAAAATATAGGTAATTTTGCAGAATAAAGCATATTCAAAATTATGAAAAAAAAATCTAAGCGATTTTGTTCACACAATTCTCATTTTTCAAAAAAATCAAAAATCTATGCAAGAGCTACATTTTATTAAAACGGAAAAATAAGACCAAAACAATCTTGAAAGTGACATCCCAAAGCTCCAAATTAATTTCACACAACAACGTTTTGATACGCTTCTCACGGAACCCCATAAATAAGCAGCCATTACGCCCGCGTTAGGAAACACCCGAGTCGCGAACTTGTGTTATCAATTTACTTATTGTGACGACAATAATTATGCTTGCTTTTAGTTGTTACATACAGATATTGTGGACAGCTGAACTTTAGTATGATGATTAATGGTCTGTGTGTTTGAGGAAGAGTTTAACAATGTTTTAATTAGCTTTAGGCTTTAGGGTATTGTACATTATTAGAATTATAAGATTACCATTGCTATTCAGAGTGGTAATACCGCCAGCGATGAGCGGTAGGATAAGGATGAGGACTAATTATTCGATGCCATTTATTAGCTTTTTCGTCTTTTTTATGTAAATATAAATTAGGTGTATCATTACAAAATTAAAATTATTTATTAAAAAAATATAATAGTAAAATTGGAAAAGCTCAAGGTTCGGAATAATTCGTATAGTTCGAGTTTCATAACACATTTTTTTATTTATCAAATTTTACTTTCAATTATTAGGTACTTTCAGTCATTGATTCCCCTTGAAAAAAAATCCAATACTTTCTTTGAAGCTAAAATAGAGGTTACCTAAATAAGATTATGAGTTCTGAAGTCAGTTTACAAGTATTTTTATCACACGAATCATCTACTTCATATTTTAAAATCATGTTAAACGTCTTAGCTACCAAATACGGATGCAAAATGTATGCTTATAAAACTATTGACAGCTACATGACGTGGACTGCAATTTACATCGAATATATGTATAGTGAGGACAGACGCCAGCACATCAACCTACCTCAATCTGTCAAATTTCTTTAATAGATTTTCAACCTTATCACAATAGTGTAAGGTTAATGTTTAATTGGTAAAATTTGATGGATTCGGAATGATTGACCTGCTGGCGTCTGTAATACGAATGTTCAAAAGTTTTTTTATTTTGTTTTTTTTTCTATGATTACGGACTGAAGTAACATCATTTCAAATCGCCTATACCAAATAAGAAATACATTTGATAATTTAGCATTGGTTTCACTAGACACTACCAACTATCGGGGCTGTGGGATTGTTCGAAGGAGTTACCGCGGCACAGGTACAAAAAGGGCTGTAGAAGGAACAAAGGAGGGTTAGTAAAAGTCTGACACTCCCTCCCACTCCACTCACAGCAGGAGGAAAATTTGATGTTTTTCCACTTCTAAAAAAATGGATTATCGCACGCCAAGTAAAAAATAATATTCTAAACTTTTTAAGGCGCCTATCATTAAATACTTGATTGATTTTTGATGAATAAATAATTATTTCTATATCTTTCTGAAACGTATCCTTTTGAAAGTCGTGATGGAATTTCGTGAGCGTTTTATTAAACTCATACTAATAGTAGTCCAAAGTTTCACTCGCTATCAATAAATGAGAATTATTATAGATCCTGCAAATGTATAATACATTCTCGATTCTAGATGTGATTTAGCCAGATAGACAAACATACAAAGTAAAATAATTTGAAATTTCTATACAGTTCCTTTAACCTTGCATGAGATCATGTACAAATGATCTCACATAGATGAGCTTACTCATCAGGATATCCGCTAGATAATTTTACAAGTAATAATTAAACTATGTGCGAAGAACCGAATAAGGGTTTATCAGGTGATACTACGCAGTAGACCGGGTCTACTGGTATTTTAATGGAATTTTAACGAAGAATGTCATGTAGACACGTTCTCATCATGCCTTGTGAATGTCAGGTAATTAGTGTTATAGACGTGAAATTGAGATGAAGTTTGTAATTAAAGATGTATCTATGTATATGGGAAAATAACTGCTTCGTTAGCATCTGCTGCCTGGTGACACGGGTTTGATTCTCGGGTGCAGCCAAGAGGTTCGGAATTTGGAAGATGGTGCTATGAAGGGCGGGCGTTTTTGTGGCAGTCTCATGTAATTTTCACGTTCGAAAAGTGCTGTTTTCAGCCTACTTTGAATAAATGCGTTTTGATTTTGATAAATTCCATGGATCGAGGAGCAGCCAAAAGTTGTTCGTGTGCACTCCAAGTGTGATCTCCCTCCCATCGAGTCGGATTCCCGTTTTCTGTTTGTCTCAACTTAAATTTTCGACAAAATATATATCCATACATTAGTCAATATCGTGAGAATATGAAAGACTAGCTTACACCCACAGTTCACCCGAGTCCCGAGGGAACTTCATTCCGGAGAGGGATAAAAAGTAGCAGATATGTTTTCTGATATAAACTGTATATGTCATTAAATTAAGTTCAGTAGTTTTTGCGTGAAAGAGTAACAAACATACCTTCATATCGACATCATCACAAACTTTCGCATTTATATTACTTATTAGTAGGATTTTTAAACATGTGAAATGTGCACCTTCCGAATTTCAAAAACTGGCAAATTGCGACTTCGACTCGCGCACGAACGGTTACGTACCATAATCTATGAAAAATTAACGTATCTATTACCAACGACTAGCTAAATATAACTTTGCTTTTCATACAATTTGTATGAAAAACAAAGTTATAATTTGCGGTTTCACAATTTTTTGGATTTTTTGTTATAGCGGCAACGGAAATACATCATTTGTGATACATCAATGAGATACAGCGTGGAGACAGACAGACAGACAACGAAGTCCTAGTAATAGGGTCCCGTTTAACCCTTTTGGGTACGGAACCCTAAAAAGTATTTAAATACAATTGACCATAAAACTGGCCAAGTATTTAGCCACAGGTTAATAGCTAACTTACATTTCTATGAGTAGTATTTGCAAATAACTTAATTAGTTTTATGCCTCATAAATGTCTGTAAGTATTAACTTCTCTTTTTATAGCTTAGCCTACTCGTTAGACTACATACTTGTGGTTTTGAAATATTTTGTGTGAAATGCTGTAAAGTAAGATGTTTCGGGACGTTTATTATTTTTGTTATAAATATCTTCCGGTCTTTCTTAGTCTCGATGCTGTATACAGACATCTTCTATACTAATATTATATTACTAGCCGTTTTCCCGCGGTTTCACTCGCATCCCGTGGGAATTACTGCCCGTCCCGGATAAAATATAGCCTATGTCACTAGTGGATAATGTAGCATTCGAATGGTGAAAGAATTTTTTAAATCGGTCCAGTAGTTTTTGAGCCTATTCATTACAACCAAACAAACAAACAAACAAAGTTTTCCTCTTTATAATATTATTATTAGTATCTAGACAAACATAATGGACCCTATAGAGCACAACTTATAGATTTCAGTGTAACTTTTTTTTATTTTATTAAAATCAATTAAGTATTGACAGTATAAATGAGAAAAAAAATGTTTTCCGCAAAATAATATAACTTAAATATCTTCATCAGGCAAAATAATAAAATAATCACCAACGTAACTTACAAAGAGCTATAATTACTAGAAATGGCATCCACAATTACGCATTACGCATGTCGCAATATAAAGTGCGCTCATCAAGCCATCGTGTAAGTCTGAAGGAATTTACATTATGGGGCATTCCGTGTTCGTACTGTTGAAATATTAATTAAATAATTACCAGGTACGCGCCCATTAAGTGAGAAGCTAGACTATCCTTATTACTTAATTACTGATATGAACCTATATAAAAATTATGGATATGTAAGTTCGTTTAGTTGTTTTTATGGTCTTTGAAATGGATAGTATGAAAATCAATATAATGCATTCTTGTATTATAATTATTACTTGACTTTTTGGTATGTCTTAAAATCATACCAAATAATGTCCACTTCTTGTTTAACCCCAAAGTAATCCATGATATCTACCGCAAGATCTAGAGAGAGAGAATAAGAACCTACAGTTTAAACACTGCACAATTATAATCATAATATTATTCATATAATCATATTTTATAATACTGGCTTATGGCCGTTCTAGGTAAGCACAAAATTAGAATTCCCTAACGTCGCACCTACACATAAATTCGTTTCTACGTTCGCCGTACCCAGGCCCCCAACTGCGCGAAAACCATAACTTGATCTCGACCGAACCCGTAGGCAGCGCCTAGTGTAATGAACTAAGTTCAGAAGGTTACTCCACAATTTCACTAACTATCATTAGATATGTTAAGTGGTCATAAATTTTGTAACGATTGCTAGCATGCATCAACAAGACTAATATGGTATTATTTCACATTCACCTTTGTTAATTAGTTTGTTTGAAATGACTTAATTATTGGCAGTTTCATCTGGCTTTTGCCAATCATTTTGGGGTCGGCTTCCAGTTTAACTGACAGCTGCAGCTGAGGCGATGTTTTACATGGTGCGACTGCCTGTCTGACCTCTACAATACAGTTACCCGAGCAACAGTTTATCATGCCTTCTAAAACAAGGAAGAACTCATTCTCAACAAGATAGTCACCCATCCACGGACTGACCGTGCCAAGCGTTGCTTAACTTTTTGATCTATCGACCCGCGCGGCTTGTTGTTGCTATGAGATGCATCATTACACCCTGGTTTTAGCGTCCCGTTACAGCGGTTTGGTGAATCAAAATGAGGAACATAATTATAATTTTGAATCTGAATTCCTAACATAAACTCTTGGAGTCGATCTTATTCTATTAGCATTTAGTAGCTGGATGTACCCAGATGTAATAAAAAAAAATCTTCTAGGTTATAGCCTTTCTCGGTGAAAGGACTTTTTGACACAGATTTGGTTTTTGAAATTGAACCCTTTGGTCCAGAGATAAGCACATCCAACCAAATAAACAAACTCTTCATCTTTATAATAATATTAGTCTTTACTAAATATTTATAAAGCTAAAGATTTAGTCTGGGATAACATACATGTCTGTCTTTAATGAGAATGCATCCTAGATTGCGTAATTAAAATTAAATGGAACTAATTTAATAATACTTTAGCTCATAGTTAGCTCATCGTTCAGTACCAGGGTGACATAAGTAGTTACGAATAACTAATGGAACATCCATCTTTAGGTTACACAAGCGTTTGAACTTTACGGTTATCGAGTCTGGTAAAATATAGCTCAGGCGCTAATCTTTGCTTTATGCAATTAACTGTTTTTTTATGAATGTGATTTAGGTAACTTTGGCCAATCATTAAAAAATATACCTATGTTTCTTTGATACCCAACATTGTATTGTCTTGTTGAACAGGGATAATTTTTGTGAGTATCTTTACGGAATTTTTTTAATTTTATGGGTGTCCATGGGCGGAGATAATCGCTTTTCATCACGTGATCTTTCTGGTCTGCTTGTATACCCCTATTATATAAAAAATAAGTACGTTTGAGTATTGTTGATTCAACGGTAACAAAATCAAAAATAACCAGATTGCTAAGGAGAGTTCTAATAAGCGGACAGAAAACTATTCGGGACTTTAAATTCAACACTTTCTTAATCTTCTTTAAGGCTTCTACTATCACCAAAAATCTTGATACTTCATCTATTTATACGTTATTGCAGGCACAAATCTCTTGTGCAAATTTTGCGCAAAAGATAGCGCTTTAAACATCTGATTACAGGCGTGAGAAGTCATTTGCGTTGTGTACCGTTTTGTTGGTTTACAGCAGGAATGGCAAACATTTATAGGCTAACTTCTTGAAAAAATACAATCATAGCAACACCTGTTATCATGGTAAAAAAGTAATTAAATGACGTGAACAAAATGCGGCCGACTTCAGCCGACTTCATGGTTTTTTTAAATCATCTTTGAAATGCCTATATTGTACCTAATTTTAGCAATTATGTCTTAGATATTGAACGTCACAAATTGCTTTCTGTGAGCTACCATGAATACTGGATAAACTTGGCAATGGTTTGCTATCCCTGGCTTAGAACATCCTCACACTAAACGACGTTCAATAGACTGAAGATCGCAAAAGCATATAATGTTTATGGTAAGGCTGTTGCTACATAAAAGTGCAATTTCTGACTTAAAAGGCAGGGTTTTAGGCATCTATAGTTTTTAGGGTTCCGTAGTAAACTTTGATCCCATTGAACATGATAGAGACAGTAGTTTTTGAGATACAACACTTTTTCAAAAACCGCAAATTATAACTTTGTTATTCATATAAATTATGAGAAAAAGCTAGCGTAAATATAAAATTTGTTGTAGGAAGTTTTATAATAACTTGTAAAATAATTAATTTTGTTTGAAATATATTTCAAGATCAGTGATGTAACTTGGCTAATTTTATGCCAGCTACTGTGATAATACTCCAATATTGCGTTAAGTTACTATCTTGCAATTAAAACGGTACATGTCTATTGAAGAAAATATTTAAAATCCTCAAATGTGAGTATGTATGTATGTAATACAATTACATGTACGAAGCAAATGTTAAGAGTGATTAGTAATTAAATTACAACAAACATTTGAAAATAAATAGTACGATGTAATGACGATATTTTTGTTGAATAATATAATCAAAAATATTTAATGTGAAAATTCGCGGTTTCGCCCGCGTTCCGAGAGTTTCATGAATTTTCTTAAATTTCTTTTTAATTTTCTGGACAACTTTTAATTTTTTTATATTCTTTAGCCTTCTCCAGGCTAAACAAATAGAACAAAAAAATAATTATTGGAATTGGTCAAGTCGTTCTTGCGTGATTCGATGACCAGAAAAAATAGGGAGTGATATTCACATTACAGAGATATTTTACTACTTACTCGTATTACACGAACATCATAATAATCTTTTACTTCGGTTAAATTGTCCAAATAAAATAAAAAAACACGCATTATTTACCTTTAAAACTAAAAACTTAGTGGACGACCTTTACCTATCGCTTCGATTTTACTATTTGAGATCCATTCACAAACCTGCCTAGGTTACATCTAGACTTCTAAATAGACTTTTTAATAAGTAGCACTTAAAAACTTCAACAGTTTCAACTATTAGATGGTTTATAAATATTAATGTGTTTGATTACTTGGAAGAACTAATAGCTGCTTCGTTACTGGAATAATAAGATGGACTGCCTCGTTGGTCTAGTAGTCGTATAGCGCGACTGCTGAGCACGTGGTCTCGGGTTCAATTCCCGAGTCGGGCCGAAATCGCTTTGTGGGTTTTAGAAACTTTCACAAAGCGCCCGGGAGTCTGGAAGTTTATCTGGGTTTTCTATGTAGTTTGTCAGTATATGTGTAATTTGTAACCTTTTTTACCTTTAATTGTAAATACATTAATTAAAATACTTTCGTGTGTTTATAAGGAAATTACAAAGCTATATTTAATTGGTAGAGATATTATAAAGACGTAAACTGTCTTGCCCGTACTTAATTAAAGTTTGAAATTAATTAATCATATAGCTGTAATTATTTCTTACGGGTTATTCCCTGAGTACCCCGATCCCCGAGGCCCCCGTCCCGGAGCACCCCGATTTATTTTTATCTTGGTAAACTCAATTAAAAGTCAGTTTAGCCTAAAAGTAGCGTCAGCAGACGAAACGTTAGATATATTTTTATTACTTACTAAAATTATAACTATAAGGATCAGGAAAAAAATATAAAATCTGCTTGGTTTAGTTAAATATTATAATCAGATAATACAATATGTGTCTCATACTCATTTCCTTTTTCAAACTACCTACGTATTTAGATTTTCTGTATCTCTTCTTCTTTTCGAAATGGAACATTAACATAATTAAAATAATACGCAACAACAGTTCCATTTTCAGGAATATTTTTTTATAATGTAGCATAGCAAATTGTTTAAAATAGAACGCACTAGCTCTATTCTCTATTGTCATAAATAGTAAACAAATTATATTTGTTAAGTATCTTTTGATAATGTTTATATTTTTGATACATTTTATTCAAATTGTAATTAGATAAAACTATATGTAATTCAACATTGTACAAAATTTCAAATAAACTGCTGTCATATTATGTACTAGCTTCAGCCAGCGACTTCGTTCGCGGATCATGTCGCTTATGCAGCGACAACGGGTCGTCATAATCAAAGATCTGAAACGTCGAACTGCTAAACTATCGGGAGTTACACGTATTATTGTGAGTCAACCATAAAAGATAGATAGATATATGGTGTCATAGGATATTTTTTATATAATTTTAAGAAGAACATTTCCGTCATACATAATTTCTATGTAGCTTTAACTATTAAGGTTGTCCACGCGACTGAAGCTCAAAAAATGGAGTAACTTCTCCCGTTTTCCCAACATTTCCCTTCACTGCTCTGCTCCTATTGATTGCAGCGTAATGAAAAGTATCCTGTAACCAGCTCAGGAGTATGAATAATAATTGTAC
>NWSH02000210.1:11719964-11734048 GCA_002382865.2 Heliothis virescens
TTTTTTTTTTATTTCAGTATAAGATAGCCTATTAAGGTAGTTTAACGAGACGCGGGTGAAACCACTGATTATAGTTAGCATAAACCTATAAAGTAGCATCACCGTTAATTAATCTGCCTCCATTAATTAATTCTAAGGAGTTATATGGTTAAGACCTTTTAACTGTGACTTAAGAACTTTGACATTTCAGTTAGGAAGTGATCTCGTTCAGTGGCGGCCTTCGGTTTAAATGGTAACGTGTTGTAAGATCCTGGTCAATGAGAGGCTGTGAAGATGAATGACGGGTGGAGGTGGTGGAAATGACAGGTTAGTGGTGAAGGATTTGGCAGAAAGAAAAGTTCACTTATTTTGACAGAAACAAAGACATGATTAGCAGTCAAATGGTGTTATTACAAAAGAAGTTAAACAGGCGTTTGATAAAGAAAATTCACACGCTTTGTTATTTGTTAATTTTTTTGTAATTCCTAATACGAGATGGGCCCCTATGGTCACCAGGTGGACACCTCAGGATGGAAACCGTAGACGGGGTAGGCCCCGTAATAGATGAGGTGACGACTTAGACGCCTATATCTTCATATATCTTCAAATAATTTTGACCACCTGCCGAGGTTCAAACCAAATTCATAGGCTATATTACCCAATATTAAGTAACCTATAACCCGTACATTACCACAGTAATGAAATTTTTGGCCTAAAGATCAAATTGCGTGATTCAATTGTATTTGAACATCGCTAGGAAACAAAAAGCCTTATAATGATGACTCTTAACTTTATAATTCATGAGATTTGATCAAGCAAATCTTTTTTATCAATGATTTTATCGGATTGCGGTTTTAGATTGAAGCAATTGAAGGATTGCATTTCAATTGAAATAAGATTACTGCGCAACACTATTACCTACATATATACTATTTACCGCGAAACATTGCACAGCTAGGGAAAAACTTGAAAGAAAATTCATTTGTTGCAAAGTCCATAAAAATTAACTTAGATCAATCAGGAATTAATAATTCGAAAGCATCCAACTGTATTTCCAAAAACTGACTACGTGAGCCAAAATATTTTTTTTTACTTTAAGTATCTCTATTAGGCCAAGACTAAACCACCTATAGAATTTATCTGTCTTGGGATACCAATGATTGCGCAGGTAGAAGATGTTTCAATAAGGAGATTCTATTGGTTGGTGAAAAACCTCTCCCCTTCGGTGTTGTCTTGGCCTTTGTGGACATGCGACCTTTTAATAGATGCCCTCGATATCAGACACCCATGATCAGGTGTATTCCCAAAATAGTAATAGCTTATTAATGAATAAATTGATTGGACATGATAGACCTCATATTCATAAACATTATGCTACTGCTATCCTTAAAATATTTACTCGCACAGAAAGATTAGCTCATTTCAAAGTCACGCGATGCCGACAAACATGAAGGCAGGAATGAAATAGTTAGTAAATAATTAATTATAAAATAGCTAGATAATGATATTACTAGGTAATCGATTTCTTATAAGGCTCGGGTTATTTTTGTCATTATTTTATTAACGTTTGTGAAATTGTAGTGGAATTAATTGTGAACAGGAATTTAATTTGAAATACTTCAGTGTTTTATCATTTTATTTTACATATTCTATGTTGTTTTTTAAAGGAAAGTTATGGAGACTTTCTATATTATGTTAAAATATATAACCTTCGCACTATTTTAGCAAGGATTTGGGGCCAAAGCTGTTTGCTACCTCTCAGTACTTTGTTAGCTTCTGCCAGCGGTTTATGGGCTCCGGATAAATGGGCTATCTAACACTGAAATATTTTTTCAAATCAGACAAGTATATCCTGAGATTACGACCTTCAAACAAACAAAAAAAACAAGCTCTTCAGATTTATATTATTAGTATAGATTTTACATAATTACCTATTTACTATCATTTTAACGATAATGAACTATGAAAGTCCAAAATTAAATACCATAGAATTAAAATATTTTTAACCTCTAACCAATATGCATCTTATATTCTTCTTCCTAACCTGAGGGTATAACTCTTGATGATATGTTCCATACTCAATCTTCATTATTACACAAACGTCGAACATGTAGCCAAAGGCATTATTGCCCAAGTATTTATAATGTAAACTAGGTTTGCTATGATTTGCATTCTCTTGTGGCGAGTCATCGCCAGTACATGGTGTTGCAAGATGCAAGGTTCTTCTGGATGGGTGATAATTGAATATGTATAGATTTTCTTGTTTTTTTTTTAGAACATCACGGAAGATTGGTTGAATTTCTAAAACCCTTATATGAATGGTAAGGCCCACAGATTTTTTCTACGTATGTCGAAAATTATCATACCTGATCTAAGTAGATTCTGTTTGAAAGTTCCATACCACGCAGTCAAAGTTCGAGAAAACATCGCCAATCCTGAAATCGCAAATTCGCATACAGAATAGGGTGATTGGTATTCCTTTGTATTTGTAACATTCTAACATTTTATAAGTAAGTGCTCTTTCACGCAGCACTGTGGCGACAATTAATTGATGATTGACCAATGACAAAAAATACATTCGATTTGGCAACCTCCTCCTTTGTGGGAAGTCGGTAAAAAGGGTTATTCCCTGAGTACCCCGATCCCCGAGGCCCCCGTCCCGGAGCACCCCGATTTATTTTTATCTTGGTAAACTCAATTATAAGTCAGTTTAGCTTAAAAGTAGCGTCACCAAATGAAACGTTAAATACATTTTTATTACTTACTAAAATTATAACATTAAGGATCAGGAAAAAAATATAAAGTCTTACTTGGTTTAGTTAAATATTATAATCAGAGAATACAATATGAGTCTCCCAGATAAATCACAGGTTTTATTATTTATCACAACATTACCTTTTGTAAAATACCTACGTATTTAGATTGTTTGTATCTCTTCTTCTTTTCGAAATGGAACATTAACATAATTAAAAAAATACGCAGCAACAGTTTTTTTTTATAATGTAGCATAGCAAATAGTTTAAAATAGAACGCACTAGCTCTATTGTTTATCATAATTAGTTGCCCGCCCAAGTAAAAAAATGCAACTCTTTTCGCCCGCCTGTGTGCTTCGAATTAGAAATAAATATTGTTGTCATAAATAGTAAACAAATTATATTTGTTAAGTATCTTTTGATAATGTTTATATTTTTGATAGATTTTATTCAAATTGTAATTAGATAAAACTATATGTTATTCAACATTGTACAAAATTTCAAATAAACTGCTGTCATATTATTATGTATTTCAAACGCATAAATTTAAAGCACTTTTATGCTGACCGTACAAGTTGAAAACAATAGAAAAAAGAAATGTAATAATATTTTTCGTCTTCGGGGTTCTCCGGGACGGGGGCCTCGGGGATCGGGGTACTCAGGGAATAACCCGGTAAAAAATGTTATGTAGCATCCACATTGTTTAAAATCATCCATCCGTAAATTAGCCTTAGTAAGCAAAGCATAAATTCGTAGCCTCTGATACGCTAACCTTTATCCCAAATAAGAAGGGATTTCTCAAGGATGTTGACGACTATAAGGAATTTAAATTCGCACTAATTATTATCGACCGCAAAGTGGCGTATACGCATGGAGCAATTAATATTATTGCTGGATAAATCTAGTGTATGCTTGCATTATAAACAAGTCTGTGGGTCCGGTTGTCTGTCTGTAAATAGATGGGACTATTTGTTATTTTAATACTAGTAGTTTATAATATTTCCTTCGCCATTATTTTATTTAATACGTTTAAACAGTATATTGCCTTCTTATTCTAATAATGGTAATTAATTATACATTGTTATTTATTGAATAAAATAATACACTGAAAATTAATACATTAATAAGCTTCATTTGTAGGAAGGTAATAACAACAACAACAACTAACAAAATATATTGTATGAAAGCAAATTCATTACTATTAATATTCAACATAAATTACGTGTAAACAAGTAATTAAAAAAATGCAATATTTTACGACCTCATTGCACTAATTACATATGTTTTAATTATTCATAAGACAAACATATAAAGTTCATGATATTTAGCCAACCATAAATAACGTTTGTGGGCGCTCTCTGAAATGTATCCTAATATCATCAAGTAATTTATTATTAGATATAAATTGCAATTACTTGCATTTCAATTGATGTAAAGAAATCCTTGTAAAAATAGATTAATTAGTTTACATTTGGTATTAAATTTAATGGTTGTGCATCATTAAATAATTCGGCAGCTAATCGTAATTATACTTGACTTGATTACTCATACATTATAGAAGCTAATGATGAATTTTTGACTGCCAGTAATAACCTAGCTTAAGACTCAAGGCAAAGTAAATTAGAAAATCTTGGTCAGTATTTTTGAGTTATAAGTTATAATGTACGCAAATATAAAGATGTACAAATGCTGGTGATAAATGTTCATCCCTACTAATATTGTTAATGCGAAAGTAACTCTGTCTGTCTGTCTGTTTCGCTTTCACGGATAAACCAGTTAGCCGATTTTGATGAAATTTTGTACAGAGATAGAATTGACCTTGAGGGACAACATAGGCATATACTTTTTATCCGGGTACGGGAAATAGTTCCGTCGGGAAGCGGGCGAAGCCCCTGGCAGAAGCTAGTAGAAAATAAAGCATTCATATTTAAAGTAAAAATGGAAAATACAAGGTCAATTAGAAACTATTGAGAAAAATAGAAGAAATAAGTACAGAATCAAAACCACCTTAAATAGCAAGTTACTAGGATATGATAATATTAAAGATTAAATTAATAAAAAGATTTGTAAAAACCCAGTACAAGAAAATTCGACTTAAAAATACTGCAAAACTAATTAGTATGTGAAAAAAATCAGCAGCAAAAATAAAAAATCTAAGTACAAAAAAGTTACACGCGCCGCACAATATTGCAGAAATATTTAAACACATAGGTCAAAGGTAATAACTGAACAAGATTCTCCAATAAGGAAGGTAATTACTGCAAATAACCAACTAATTGTAACAATTTTAAATTAAAACTACCGCTTAACCTTTACTTAGCGACTTATCTACCGACAGGATATGTTTAATTAAGCCTGAATTAATTATTTCATGTTAATCAGAGTTAAAGTTTAATACTTATATGGTTTTATATGGGAAACACGGAAAACTAGTAGCACTATGCTTTTCTTTGTGAAAAAGGTTTGTATAAGGTAAACGATGAATGACAAGGCATATTTAATTAGAGGTGTTTGCTACTTTTGCAAAAATAATATGGTCATCGTTTTGTATGTTTGATTTATTACAACAAACTTGCTTAAAAGCGAAAATATATAATAGTATATATGTAAAATAATACTATGTAAGCCTTAAATGAAATTCTCACAGCCAATATCATAGGTTCCAAGTAGAGCTTTAGATAGCTAAGTATTTAACATGTCATGACACAAAAAGTTGTCAAAATTAAAAACTTTTGAGATTGCATTTTAGAGCTTTATCTGGAACTCGTGAAACAGAACGTAAAGCTATCCTAAGCCTGGATAAATTATACACCGGTTAAATACGCAAAATAAACTATATTTTTACTCAAATGAGTCTCAAAAAGCTTAAACATTACTTTGACCCCACGACCCCTTAGATCCGGGTCACTGTAACTCTAAAATAACTTGGCAGAGGCATATACCTACACCTTATATTTTCACCTTCTAATTAAGTGTGGTATGTACAAGGATGTAGACAGAGCATCCTAGTGGATCATGCAATAAGTTAATAGTACATGCATCGGATCAAGAGCGGCCTGTTAATAGCTCATAATGTGACCACTCACCGGTTTTCAGCCTTGTAGTGTAGTGAAAGCTAAGCGATAAATTAGTAACTGCAGGTTTTGCTGGTAACAACATTAACTCTGTTTGTCATATAAAATAATTTTGACATAAAATATAATATTATTTTAATGTGTAGGCATTTTAATTTAAAAGCAAAAATATTATTTGTTAAATTGACGAAAAAACATTAATGCATAAAAGACATAGACACAGAATATGTTTGATCTAAATCTAATATGTCAAAGAAATTCTTTGTTTACTGAGGCTTCGATATAAAATCAAAAATCCTAAAAATGAACTCCATAACCATATGCTAACTTTTCACGTAGGTGTCCCAGAATTTAAAACCTGTCTTTCACGTCAGCGATAAAATATCTCCCTTCATTATTATCGCTGATACTACGCCGCGATCCCAAACCGCGCGTATCAAGTGATCGTCAAGACCTTGTAGAGTATTGCCGGAACACAAACACATCGGCGAGATCATACTCGCAATAACATCACTATTATGCGGATCTGCTAACTTGCTACATTTGTTTATATATATCTTGGTATGGTTGGTGGCCTTAGGGTATTTAGTATTAAAATATATGTTTGTGTTTGGTTGTTGCAAAAAATATTAATCTTTGTGTAAGGTATTTTTGGTAAATTGTGGTAATTACTGGTTTAAAACGATGGCTGTTAAAAATTGAGATGGACTCGGGAAGAATTAAAACTATTTCTTTTTATTTCACTATCGAATTACTATGGCTTCAGGCTTACGTAGGAGATGTGTTTAGGAATAATTCAAGAAATACCAAGAATTAATTATGTATCATTGTCAAAATATTTTTTGAGAAACTTTAAAAAAAGGTTAGAAATTAAACTTTTATATCCTAAAAAACAATTATATTTTATCTAATCTAATTATATATTATCTAATTGTCCAAAATTATTCCAAAAGCAAAGCTTCCGTCGCCATTTATTACGTTGCAAAATTGAAGAATCAAGTTATCTTTAAAAGGCAGATAATATCGCCATTACCTTGAAAATTCTAGACTCAAATATAGATATTACCGTATTAGTCAATGAGTGAGAAAATGAGTTACTTTTGTTATGCTAAAATAATTGAATGAAGTCATTTAATATATTTATGCTGTAAGTTCTAATGCTCAGTAGCAAATAAATTACCATATAAATATGGTAATATAACATTTAATATTACTATTTAGTTTAATATTAGTTTCGTTATATTGTAGGAGCTTCATTCATCCGGATAAAATATAACCTATCTCATACCTAAGAAACATTCAATAGTTTAGACGTAAAAAGGTATTTTTTTGTAGATATTAGTAAAGGATAATATATTTGTGTGCTTATTACGGTTTGAAATACGATTAGATAAATATATATTTTTTTAATAATTTAGGCCTAATATCTGCTGCAATTTGAATGAACATTCCAAATACCTTCTTCTTAAATTTTTTGAACCTTCTTAAATTTTCAGAATGCAAAGAAGTCTTATTTATGGAAAAGGATGACAGGCAAGTTTTTCACTTAGCGGCAGGAACCTCCAAGATCACAAAAAAGTTTTTAATATTGGCAACACCTAAACACTTTCAACTCCCATAGTTTGCAATTACAGAACAGTTACATAACAAAATATTAAGGCGCGTACGCACGTACGAACACGAACATAGCGAACACAAACACCAGACCCGAACATTTGGTTCGTACGTATGGACGGCATATTCGAACACGAACGCAAACATAGTTCGAGTCGAGTTCGCGAACAACAGTCGTGAACTCTATCTTAGTAGCCATGACGGCGCCGTTGGAAGTGGTCGAAACTTAGGGATGTTTTTAATAATAAACATAGCACGCGAATAACCTTGACGGCTACTCGTCGAGAACTGAGGTACGGGTAGGACCTCTGCCGCGCCCGCATCCCGCCCAGATCTAGGTATACGAACAGCTTTGTTGCGTAACATTTATTAAAGCTCTTCGAACACCGTCCATACAGAACACACTACAAGGATCGCCGCGAACATGTTTGACGAACAGAGTGTTCGATGTTCGATAGTGGTACGCACGTGCGAACCAAGTTGTTGCATATCATGTAACGCAACAAATTTGTTCGTACGTGCGTACGCGGCTTGAAGTACACGTCTTGGGATGATCGGAGTTATTGAGAAATATTAAATTGCAAGAAATTTCATCATGACTACTTACCGGTAGAGATCCAAGAAAAAAAATGTAATAGTTCGTGAGTATATAATTAGGTAGATCTTCAGATCTGCGATGCAATCCGAATGAACTTTTGGTGCAACTTTGAACTAGCAGTCATTAGGAAAAAGAATTAAAACTTAATACTTGGCTTACGAAAGAAAAGGCTTGAATTTCGTCAGTCGTTAAGGAAAGTTAGAAATCAGAAAGTTTGATAATCAGTCTTTCCTTGAGGTACCGGGTTGCCCATGTAACTTGGTTGAGGCGGTCAGCTAGACAGTCGCATATAAAACACTAGAAATGCTGCATTAGGTTAGTCTGGAAGCCGACCACAACTAAGTTGGGAAAAGGCTAGGCAGATGATGAGATATTTTATATACCTTCGAAATGGTGTCAATACACACAGTCTTACGATTGGAATCCTTATAACCTAGCACATTTAATTACATAAAATTTTAATTTCATAATGTCTGTATGAAGATCATTAGAAAATAATAATGTAACTTAAACGTGATTGGATAATTACGTAGTAAAATTTAACTACTTAACACGTTTATAAAACACCTATTAACTGACTATCTTTGTAAAAAGATAAAGATTGCAGACTTAATTTTGTTAGACAGATAAATTGGAGATTTTAAATGGGTAAATAAGTAATAACCTGCTTGATATCTTTGGACTTAACATAGGTTATTGATTGGAGCGATCAGGAGGAATTTTTCGACGCAATTTTTTAGTTTTAAGTTTGTAAATATTATAAAATAGATAAGTACTTTGTAAATATTATGTAAATAACTCCCATGATTGGGCAAATAAAAAAAAAAAAAAAAAAGTTATTGATAGAATTGATTGTGTCGTTCATATTATCTCAGCTGACATTTTCTTTAACCTTCAATTTTATTCAAGTTATCCGAAATGAACTTAAAATTAACTTACTATAACCGTATTATGTACTTGTTTGAAATAGGCCTATCCTATTAAAAATCTCAATGTTTTTGTAATCTTGATAGTAAAAAGACAAACTCATTAAAATTAAAAAATAATTAAAAGTGAAAACCATGGGACCATCTTTTGATTAAATACTAGATACGCTTACAAGCCAGTATTCCATGACAAATTGCTTCACCTACCATAAAATTCATTTTGAATTCAAGCACAGCAGCACATCTAGTAATTTATTACAGGTATTAAATAAAATAAAGTAGGTTAACTCCCATAAATAGCACTCAACAAGTAAAGTAAGTAAATAAGTGTTTAGTTCCAAAACGATTAAAATGTCACTCTGTTTATTCAGTAGCATGAATGAAGGCTTACTTCGATTTGTACGCGAAGCAACTTTAGTTGAGGCAACTAAACTTTTTTTTATTAATACGTATAAGCATTATGTATTTATAAATGTATGTAAATGTATATATTTCTTACATATATTTCAGTCAATAACATTAAGACATTTTGTTTAATTGTCACCCATTATAGTCTAAATTTTTCTTCTACACACCTTCTTTTGCAAGTCTGCTTCTAATTTAATTTCAAATTGTATTATGCCATTTCTTACTGTTGTTTACAGTGTGTTCATAAATTATAAAATAAATTAATAACTTTTTGAAGTCTCCTGTAAAGCTGATAGTTGCTATACGGTTGCCGCAATTTTATAGCCACACTTATTGCTGAGCACGAGAAGAGGAGAGGAGGTAGTAAAATCGCTCGACGCGATGCGATTTAGGCTGCGGAAACAGGCAACTTTAAAAATCGCTTCATATTTGACAGTTACCTACTAATATTTTATTGGATTTATTAAACCTAATTTATGACTTTTATTAATAAAATCATATCTATTTTATAATGTATACATACTTAAAATTACCTAAAACTAAAAGATAGCCTCAAAACACAGACAGTTACTAATTGCCGCAATTATAAAGTAACTAACTCATCGATTACAGCACCTGAAAACTATTGACAATTACCGGAACTCGAGTTTCTAGGCGTCCTTAGTTCAATTGAAATATAAGGAAAACAGAAAGTTGCCACTTAGTTGCCAGTTCCTATAATAGTTGCTCCATATGCAAAGTGCCTAATCTCAATGAGCACTAAATCGAAATTGATCTAAATACAAGTGATCAGGCCATAACAGTCAGGCGATGAGTCGATAGCATAGATATATGTTATAATTAATCAACTGGATTGATGAGCCCTTTGACATAAAGAAGTTACATCAGTAAGTCAACAAATAACAGCTGTTTATTTTTGGTACATTTTTGATAATACAATTTAAATATTGGGTCGAACCAGACCACGGGACTATAGAGTCCCGGATTTTTGGAAGGCGAACGTGGGGCCGAAGCCAACACGCTGAAGCCCTTTTGAGACAGCTTTAATGATATGGTGACACAAAACCGACGATTATCCCTGTGTACACTATAGAAATGTACCCAAGGACAATCCCCGGTTTTGTGCTAAACTATTGCTAAATATGGAATACACTATTTGGGCTATTGTGATGGGATGTTGATGGACTAGGATATGGGAAACTATGGGGACTATGGCACCTGCCGATAACAATGTGAATACATGTAAAAATGGCAGGTGGAGACTCGCCAGCTCACTTACTGGGCCCCCGGGAACTAGTCTAGACTAGTAGACTTTAAACTCAGATTACGCGCTTTTCCAGCATCTCCCGCCCAAATACCTATTGGGTTATTTTTAAGGTAGTTAATTAATAAAACTAAATTGCAGTTAGTAAACGTTTAAAAATTCTTCCAAATATGGTTTTCTTTTATTACATTACGTATATTGTTTTACCTAATTAAAGATTATGTAGAATGAAAAAAACTTAAAAAGAAAAAACATTTTTTTTTATGTTTTTTTTTCATTGCCAGGGCTAAAAAAATGACTGAAAACAACCGAAAATCAGCTTAGCTTAGAACTAGAAGGCGTATTAAGAACCCTCCATTGTTGTTCAGAAAAGCCAGCAGCATACAAAAAAGATCAAAACATAACCTTTCTTGCCAGTCGGGTAAAATGAATAAGTAACTTTTAATGCGTAATCATCGTTAATTCCAAATAATTTCCCAATTAATCTAATTTGTAATTTCCGTATTATTTCAAGATCAGCTCAACTATTACCAAATTAGTTCAGTTTAATATAATAACATAGTGTAGGCCCAATAATTATGGCACACGAAGATGTTCAACCTAAAATGCGTTTCCCCGATATAAACATCATTAAATTTAATAATAATCTTAACTTCCGTAGACCATTAAACTCCTACTTACATTACTATTAATAACTATCTGTTTCCCGCGGCTATACTTGCGTCCCGTATTAACTAGCTCCCGTACCTGGATAAAATATAGCCTCTATTACCCTGAGTAGCTTCCCAATAGTCAAAAAATACAAATCAGTTCACTAGTTTCGGAGCATTGACGGTACAAACAAACAGAAATGTCCTCATTATTATATCAGTATAGTTAAATTAGCATAAAACACAAATTAATTTGGAAATTTTCACCCACTCGTGTTGATAAGCGATGTAACTTGTATCGTGTGTCGCGTAACACTTGATTGCAGTAAAATAGACACAAGGCTGTCGTTGGGATCGCACCTGTGACCTCTGATGGCAGATGTCATGTACGTCTATTGGAACGTCTAATTGTTGGAAAGGGCTATTTTTTTTAATTAATAAACAAGCAATCAATGTTTTTTTACAATAGGTGTTATTGACTTCTGATTTTTTAAAAATATTTTTCTTATATTTATGTTTGTTTGAGATATTCGTCATTTTGTTGTCTTCAAAAAATACTATGGCATAAGCTGTACTCTAGTATTATAAAGTGTTTTCAAACAAAATACCTAAGATTCGCAAAAAAATAGCAATAAAAACAAAATTAATCTCCGATTTTAATTAAGTAGTATATGAAGTTCCCACAATAAATCAAAAACTAATATACAAATTAATCACATAATGCATATTCAATTAACTAAAACATATCCACGTTTATATACTCTAAGATAAACCACACTCGCACTAGATTCGTAACATACGCTCAAAGAAATTTATTGCCTTTCTGCACATGTTGATTAAGGTCAATTCTCTTATTTGTGTCACTGTAAAAATAAATGTACGAAGTTTTACATTGTTTTGTCAAAAACTTCATGGTATGTTTGATGTAAGAAAAAAATAGACAGAGACGAGACATACGTTAAAGGAAGCAGTGTTAGGCAACAAGTTATTTTGTATGTTATTAAAAGAACTAATCATTAATTATTAACGAATTATCTAGATCAGAAATTATAGAATACTAATTTCTGTCAAATGTTTGTTTTCTGTGATTGATATCCTTTTAATCTTATCGAGTAAAACTTCTGTAAATTATTTTTTTATGATAATTGTAATATACATTACCAAATAGACTTATTAGAATACTCAACGTATGAGGTTATGAATATATAAAGATGAACTTTATAGTGAAATGTAATTGATGTGTTACATTATTTATATTCCAATTGACTTACAAGGTCGTAATAAAGAGCAATCTTCCTTTTTAATTTGACATATTGAAAAGTATGGAATCAGTGAACGTGCTATACCTAAGCTACACAATAGGTCAGATGTTTTTAATGTCATACAAATTGCAGTGGAATTACAATATGAGACATAATAAGACTATCATACTTACTTAACATTTTAACCAAATTATCGTGAAAAATATGCAATTGAGTATATTATGCCCTTAGCTTCAAAGCGAAGATAATATACCAACTCGTAAATTTATGAAAATGTAGTAAAAATACAAATAAAATATAAAATGCATTGAATTTTTAAACAAAGTATATAAATATACATTCGTAGTTTTGAAATAGTTTCGGGACGGGATGATTGACAACACTAGCGTCGCAATAACACTTCGTGTTTCGGTTATTGAGAGTACAGCAGTAGTGATGTGCCTAGTGTATTTTACGGAGGCCGATCTTTCTGTTAAAAAATGATTCTCCATTTTATAAATAAATATAAAACATTATGTGACATTCTTATGTTTGTTTGCGCTGTGAATTATTTTGTTTGCAAATGTAAAAAATCGCTGAAGGTAGTTTTGCTGGCAACGGAGACCTACAAAGTTGTTTTTGTTTATATCTAAACTCAAACGCGAATAATGATGCAAACCTTTTCTTCTAATACCTAAATTCCAACCTAAACTCATCATCTAATTTATTGCTTTTAGAAGCATCATTTAAATCCTACCATCGTGTTCCTACCATCCTTCCAAACGAAACGTGATAAGTTGAACTCGTCCTAAAAATATCTGCAACTACTTCACAATAGCTATCTTCTATCGCCTTCGGCTTAAATACCGAAACAATTGTTCTATTATAGTTCAGATAATAGCAGTTTACTCTATTGCCATTGGCTATTTAGTAATAGGTATATGTGCGAAATTTTGACTGCAATACACATTATTAGGATGGCAATAATTCAATTTTACACCTTTCAATGTCTGTTTTCGTTGCGCGGTTCTTTTGTATACCTAAGTATTGTATTTGTTATGGAATAGTAAGGCTTTATTAGGTATATTATTTTTTTTGTTATTTCGAAATTAATGAAAATAAATATCAAACTTTTTAAAAGTTGATATGTTAAGAGGTGCACATTGATTGATTTATTTACAAGAGACATTTTAATATGGTTTTTTTTTTTTTGATTCGTCATACTTATGTTGCACGCGTAGTGTTATAAAATAATTTTGTTGTGAATTTATTATTATTAAACGGTTTTATTTAGGTCACCCCGTTTGTTTTGTTCGTGCGTCAAATCTAGTAAGTGAAATTTCACCCTCTTCCCGTCAACCGATTGATCTGAAATTTGGTATACGCCTTCGATTCTGATGACAATACAATTATGTATATTCAATAATATTGTGCATCCAAGATGGCCGCCGTTACAATATGGCGGACAACTTACTTTTTTTTAATTCCATCAATATGGATATCAAATGAAAGGGCTTGTTAAGTAGAATACAGTGCAGTATACAAAATCAAAATCCAAGATGGCCGCCGCTACAATA
>NWSH02000210.1:11735438-11764896 GCA_002382865.2 Heliothis virescens
GTGCCCCACGATTTTATTTTAGTGTAATCAATGCATATGTTTAATTTTTTTTTATTTTTTAGCTTTTAGTACATTGATCTGCAACATTTTGCTGTTTACCATAAAACCGTTTAACTTAAAAAGTTTTATTTACCTTTTTTTTAATTACGTTTGATGCCATGTGAATGGTGATGAATGAGTAAATGAGATCATCGTCAACCTTTTTACTGTCCCGTTTTAGGGCACAAACCTCTAAGATAGGGTAAATAAATTCGCGAGGCAGTAGACTGCGATGGCAAAAGTAGGAGACCTGAAGATTGGTATAGGGGGGCGGGGACCTGAAACTTGAAAAGATCTGTGAACTGACTTAAGTAATTTCTATCTTTATAAACTAAAAATGAAATGGCAAAACCATGAAACTCATAATATAAATTATAATAAGAGCCTCGACTTACACTTGGGGAGGCTCTCGCTTGATGCAGAAAGCTGTACTTCTGGACATGGCATAAATGAATCAAAAATTATAATAAAAAAAATATCGTCCCAAACACGTTAACCTATCCCATCCCTATTGATGACACAAAAGTTCAACTAAACCGCTCCCCCACGTTTTGTATGCACGTTCTCACTAAAACTGAATTTTAGCCTACAATTATAATAGTCGGACTATTTTGTAAGACTTTGGACACTAAGTTATAGCGCATGCGCGGAGATTTACGATGATGCTTATGCTAAATAATTGGAGTTTATTAGTTATAGTCCAGAATATGATGGGTTTGGATTAGAGTTTATTTTGTTTGCGTGTTTATAAGCTTTATTTGAAAATATTGTGAAGGTGTCAATACTGGGAGAATTGATATACAGCTGTTAGAGACATTTTGATTCAATTGTACCTATCTTTTCTATTTTAATTAAACTAGATTCAGTTTCCTCTTTTTTATTTTGGACAGAATTTTTGACTAAATTATTTTAATTTATTTTTTAAGAAAGGCTTAAGTTCAGAAAATTCAAAGTAAACAGTTGCATAACTTTGAATTTTAAGAAAAATTATCACGTTTGATTAACAAAGTGTTATCTAGAATCAATTGCAACGGTAATCAAGTATCTATTTCACTTATTACCACAGTTGAATAGAATATTTATTTCACTTAGTAATGAATACGTTATTGTTAGAAAACAACAACAAATACCATGACATAAGTGCAATTAATCAATAAATAGTTGAGCGTTCACATATTATGTCATTATACCATCAGCGTCAGTCATTAGATATAACAGCATTGTGTACATCTGTTAGTCATATTCATCATTAATTGAAGAAGCAGTGGATATGATATTTATGTACATATATTAGGTATTTTATATATTAAATGATAACCGCTGAAAATCAAGTTTATAGTAAAAGCAACTAAGCATTACCATTCAGCGTATGTATGCTGCCAGCCTTTTGGGCACGCTACCGGTCGACAGCTATAGGGAGGAATTTTTAGACGTTTTTAGTTGTAAATATATTTTAATAAAAAAATAAATTAAAAAAATATAAGCAACTTAACATGTTGCTGTTGAACACTTTTTGTGGAATTCAGCAACCTATATATCTGTCGATTTGGTTATTTAATAACCTACCTATCTGTCGATTTGGTTACTAGAGATAGGAATTTGACATCACTTGTATTCAAATCAACTAATAAATAGGTTATTGGGATCTGCCGTTAACGATACTGCAAACCTGAAAAACTTACTTAATACATGTCGTTTCTCTACACTACTCTTTAGGGTCTACAGGGCAATTTTATTATTCTTCAATAAATAAGTCACGTCTTCCATTTTTCTTAGATCTATAAACAGCTTGTATTAATCATAGTGCTAATTAATAAATACGAACATTTATCTGACCTTTAAACTGTCGTATACGGCGTGAATGTAAGAATAGTTGATGCCTTACCATACTAATGGTATACAAGTGGGCCACAAGATGTCTGTCACACTTACATCTTTAATGGAGACATCTCCATCGATGGGTATTGAAGAAAAAACTGAGTTGAGAAGTCGAGCTGATTATAATTTCGAAAATGGTCTTATGGAAATTTAATTGACAAGTGGAAATTGGAGTTTTATTCTACTACCTTTGGAATAAAAACAAAGATATTTTTTTTTGTTCTATGTGTATTTTAAAGTGAAGAATTTTGCATTTGTTAGGTACGAATTAAAAATAACTTACTTTTAATATCCATACTTACGTATTGATACTTACTATCAATACTTACGTATTGAATAGACATTTTTTATTGATTTACCATATCCAGTCCACTAGTGAAAATAATTCTTATAACTGATGTAAAAATGAGAAACACATAGTATTTACGTGTATTTTATGTATATCAGGGTTTAATAGTAGGGACGAGGGAAATGTGAACAAAACCGTTAATAATTATTTTTATACAGCCATTGTTAAATGATTGTTTAAATATTTTATGATAGGTGCATTGTTTAAGATTTTGATTGATTTATTGATCGCGTGGTGGAATTCGTGGATCGTGAAAACAATAGTTGGTCTGTTATCCCTGTGACTTTTGATTGTTTTTTTTTTATGATAATACTCTATATTACCAATATTTTCGCTTCTAAAAATATAAGAACATATTTCGCAAAGTGTTTTTTCTAAGCCTTAGTTAAACCTACTCTTATCAATATCTACTTCAAAAATAAAAAATATCGACTCAATGATGAACATGACAGGCTCTCAGTAGGTACTGTGAAGGGCATATTATAACAATCGTTTCTAAATACAATATAAAAAATACCTATACTTGTTAATACTTCCCAAACAGGTGTAATTAAGCTCACTTGTACATACAGCACATCAATATACCACAATCTATCAAATTTCTTCAATCGATTTTGAACTTTATCATAATAGTGGAAGGTTAATGTTCGATTGGTTCTGACAGATTAGAGTAAGATGACCTGCTGTCTTCTGTACAGATGGCCCTGTACCTGACATGGCGTTTGGCTGATGGGCTGATAGACCCTCAAGCTATTTCCTTCACCTTATAGCAAGGTGGAAGGTTATTTAGAGCAGACTTACTTGCTTTTATTTTAAATGAATAAGTTAATCGGTGTGGCAATAATTTAGAGTAGATTAGAGAGTTGTTTTCATTGATGTAACTTTTATTTTTATCAAGAGTTTACAGTACATATACTATAATAATAACATACGGATTAACCAATTTCATTGCGTTTGTTTTTCGTTGAAAGCTGAGCACTGCTGAAAAATCAGCGGTGGTTTCCTTTCATCGATGTCGACTTAATAACAAACTTAAGTGATGTTACCTACACTTCATGTCATTCAGTCAATAAAAATCTGAAACTCTAGAAAAAAAATAAGAACAATTAATCAACATTTAAATATTTTTTTCCTCACAACTTTTTACGCAAGGTTCTTTTTATAATTCTACTAGATCTAATTGCTATAAGTTTAGAGCTCAAAGGTCGAAGCACTAAGGGCCTAGATTGGGGCAGTTGTTGCAACTCATAATGCAGTGTGTATCGCTCTTCGTAATAGTTCGTGCGCCGGCGTTTAGCCTGCGGTCGGGCGCATGCGTACTACTGAGCACACGAGATACGAACTATGGCTAAGATTAGTAATATAATTTATTTATTTGGCTAGACGATATTTGGCAAACGCAGCATTTACTGGAAAAAAAGACTGAAGGACAAGTTAATCAAGAACAGCAAATAATATCATGCCATACTGGCAGTGGGTCGCTTACGGATAACAGCCTGTGTCCTTTCTCAAGGTCTAGACCAACTGTTTATTCATTTAAATTGGTTCTATAGTAAGGGTGTGAAAGCCGGCGGATAGATAGAGGGGTAACTTTCATTTATAACATAAAAAACGGAAATTTTTAATACCTAGTATCTAGGCGGAGGGCATGCTGAATTTTTGACAGAAATCAGTTCATGTTTACAACAAGCTTATTGTCGTCAACCGATAAAGCATGTTGTGAAAACTGATTGATTTGAAAGTCTCATAATTCATCATCTCAGTTCTCATACTCTTGAGAAGTACCTACTAAGTAATCTTCCTGAAATTTAAATACAGTTATTTTGGGCGATACAGCCCTACCTACTCCTTTAACACAAACATACACAATTCTTTAGCTAAACATAGGTACCACGAATTATCTTAAAGATAAACCAAAATACCTTGATGAATATCTTAAGTTATCCATTTGCATACAAGTTCCAAATAGCAAGATATTACTAACATTTCAAATACGGATTCCGCTTAAATCTGTAATTAATAAACTAGATAGCCCGACTTACTGATAGGCATTGACAAATAACAGAAGTTTAAATTAGCATGTCGATACCAGATTATATTTACTTAATCTTCTATTGAGAGGTATAATTATTATGAGATTTTCATGAAGTTTGAAAATCATTTTTTTTCACATATTTACATTATTCTAAAGAGGTTTAACATATTAAACAAATGGAACAACTCTCGTATCTATTATGTTCCTTTTCTTACTAAAATGGTTGCTGAAAACCGAGCAAAGTGGCTTCAACTTCAGGTAAGCCTTTAACTTTAGGGACAAATTACTAAAATCAGGCACTTTTTTTGGTTACTTCTTTTAGACCAAAATTTCTTCATCCCATGGGAGTTACAGTGGCAAAGGCTTTTAAGTGAGAACAAAAATGGCAATCTTTGTCAAACCTTAGTCCCTTAGGTTGATTTATCTTCTATCAATCTATCCAATATCCCAGTCATGTTCAATGACGAAACTATCGAATTATTTCCAATTATTACATTGCTAAGATAAGATGCCTTCATAATAAATGCTTGGAATTTCATCTGCTCGAGCCCTGATTACGAAACAAATCGTATGACCGACTGACTCATTATGGTTTACCTATCTTGATCTAATCGCTGATGGTTCATTGGATCTTTGTCAAAAGCTGTTAAACATGAATTCTGGGTATGGTTTCCACAGGGTTTCCACAAAGAGACAAATGCTTCTTCACTTACCCATTCTAAGTAATCCTCTTTTTCTAACAAGCTCTTCTAGTGCCAGTGTTTTTCGAATCCTCCTGACGGCTTCTGACTTGAATTAACTCATGTCTCATAAAGGAAGATAAAACATGGGAACTTTTGCCTCGGCCAGTAGAAAACAAGTATGAACAATCTTGTTATGTTTTTGAGTAATATTATTGACATTATCTCTGTGAAGAGTTCTCCATAATTTATAGGTTTCGAAAAAATAATTATAACTTGGATAGCAGAAATATAACTAATACATTTTCCACGATAAAATATACTGCGACTCAGTCTATCGTCGATACTATTTGTCTTACATCAAAAAGTCGCAAGTCTACAACACTATCGAACAGATTACTGGATCGTAGATGTTTAGTGTACATCGTTGCGACATGCGATGTAGATCATCGTTGTTCTGCGCATCATTATAAGTCGGCAAGTGCCTTAATTGGTAGTAGGTGTTGCGTGGAATGTTGGCAACACTGCTTTTGATAGATCGAGACTAATCTGAACACGAATATACAGTAGGTGGTAAATTTAATTTGGATGATATTGACTAGCTACAACATAAAGGAAAAATATCTCTGTCTCCTGGTAATCTCCATCTTCATACCAAATATCATGGGATCGCACTATAAACTGTTTTTTTTTTCATTTGTAATGTTAGGAAGTCATCTTTATCTTTCTGCCCTTATCCTAATTTATTTGGGGTCGGCGCAGCATGTTTTCTTTTTCCATACTCTTCTGTCATCTGGCAAGTTTCTTTCTAGCCATATCGGCTTTCACACAATCCATTCATCGTTTCTTTGGTTGACCTCTTCCACCATATCCATCCAAATTCATCAATATTAGGAAGGATAGGTTTGACACAGATATTCACTGTCATTAATATCAGCCACCTACTGCACATTATGTAGTGGACTGAACCTTTTTGTCATGCTTAGTCTTGTCGAGATGAGATAAGGTTTATTGTGAAGCAAGCGAGCGAGCGAAGTGATCGATCTATGACTTAATAATCTAGTTAGCCTGTTTTTCATACCGCCATGGCTGGATAGCCATAATTTACCTAAATATTGAGAGCACTTTATGCTCTAAAAAGTGTCTAAAGGTAATAAGTTTGGTTGCTTATGATATGTTGTTAGGATAGATGACAAATTTTAAATATTTGGTTTGATTTCAAGTCTTATCTTATTTTTCAGAAGACAGTATTCGATTTTTTATAGTTTGAACGTGGTTCAAATCAGATCTACTACGCTCAAAGACACATCAAAATAATCATCTATAATATAGGAACCACCCACTCTAATATTTTTATCTTTAGTGTCCACTAAAGATAAAAATATTAGTGTTATATTTACTGTTACCGTCCGGTAAACATTTAACCTTATTAGCAAGTAATTAATCAACTTTCAAGAATAAGGTACAGGCTCGTTAAATGAAAATATATGAACATCAGACGCTATAAACATTATTTTAATAATATTATTGGCATTTGATGAGACTAGTTGGTCAACAGCGAAATGATCGTGAGAACTTCTTGTCATAAATCTAGAAATGCTAGCATAATGTCAGTGTGCAATAATGTTAATTGCAAATACTATGTTGTTTATTAACTCTTAAATTTTTTTAGTGCCTTCAGAGTATTGGAGAACATCTCTATCCTTCTCAAGAATTTCATTTATGTTCTTATTTTGTTTCACAAAAAACTGTAAAACCTATTTAGGTTTTACAGTTTTTTATATGATGTGTGATAATAACAGATGAATTGTCATCAAAAGCAAAACCAGAGGATTCGCGAGTATGTTGTTTTACCATGAAAATGTTACAAGCAATCAGTCATACAGTCTGGTTAATATTAGCGACTCTGATGGTTTCAGAGTGACTATTTAGTTGATACTTTGTTTTTGTTTTAACTTAAATCCATCAGACCATAATAAAAATCAGTGTTCCAAATGCAAGCAATCAGACTGTTGCACAATTTAATACACCTTAAATACAGACATTTCTATAAACAGCAATGCAGAATCTAAAAATGAAACCACATCCATTGTTCATAGAAAAACAATCCGCTGCAAATCGTGGTTCGTTACCAATATGGCCATCGACATCATCAGATGGCATTCGATCTATATCCATTCATTTCTATGTCTAAGGTTGCTCTCTGGGGTCAAGTCCTAACAAAGTGTACTCACCACAATGTGGCCTGATTGCGAAAGCTTTTGTTGTGCCAACCTTGATATTTTATAATACGTAGATACGTATGATATTTTGACAGATATTGGCAGGTCTGAATTTTTGATATTCTCTGTTTTCGATGAGTCATGAGATAAAACGTTTGACATGGAACTTCTAGACACACGTTGTCTCTATAACAGACTTTATCCCGATCAGTAAAGCCAAAATCATTTAAGATATTTCATTATTTCACGTTTGCTATTTGCAAACTTCTAATCTAATAGAATATCGTAAAAAGATTGTATTTAGAAATAAAATTGTCACCGCACCCTAGACCCTTACAACGACTAATGCTAGCCCATTGGAAAATATTTTTTTGCAAAAGCTTTTCTTGTAAGCGTATTACCAAATAAGAGAATGAAGAAGTCATAAATACTCCTTATTGAAGAGAAATATAAAATGTCTAATCTAGACACAAAATACAACTCAATCAGTATAATTATAGCACTCTATTTTAGGACATACCCTCACCTTGACGGCCCTTTCGTCTACAATCCTATACTTTATGCAATCCACGTCTAAGATGTACGATTCGCAAAGAACTAGATTCCGGCGCCATTTTGCCGCTCCCCTCTTAATACATGCCATCTTTATGAACTTAGGAATCTTTGAACTGGTCACGTTATTACAAATATTTGTTAAACCTAATCTGTTGTCTAATCGTGGCAGATTGTTTAGTGCTTCATTTGATGTTGTTAGATGTTACTTTTAAAATCTCATCATCTGACTAGCCTTTTCCCAACTACGTTACTATTAAAATCTATGGGGCTATAGCTGCTTAGACGATACGGTAATGCTAGATGTAAGAGTGTTTGCAGCCGTTTCAGTCGAAAGACGTCTACCGCTCGACAAAGGCCTCTTCCAATATTCACCTCTTTGCGGTGATTTCTAGAGTAGTTCCCACGAAAAATTAACTAATTCGCACTTTTTCTAAGTAACTCAAATTATAATAAAAATAGTAATTAATGTATTGTCGTTCTTACAGTTTAGCGGCGCTTTGATCTTCACTGCAAAGTAAATTCGACAATTCGCTAGCATGATCATTGTATGTCGGATATTTACACCATACCAGTAGAAAATAAATCAGTATAATTATTATGATCGCGTTTACAATGTGAATACTTATTCCGACAGTATCTATAAAGTTCATAATATTAATATCAGTAAGAGGAGCATTCACGACCATAATTTATGTTTTGCCTCCGTATTGTAATCGGCAGAGTAGGTCATTCTATTCTTTCCATAGATCCTATAATTTTATGAGGTACTAGCTGCTTCCTGCGGCTTTGCCCACATTCTGTAGACAAATTCTAATTGATGTTTATAGCATGGGTTTGATTTAGGATTAACCGACAGATGATTTAAGGAATATTACCTCCCACTACTTAGATGATTAGATAAAAATTTGCAAATTGGAGAAAAAGAGGAAGAATTAAGGATTTATTTTAAAAATTCTCACGTTCCAAAAATTCTGAATGAGATTTACTTATTTAAACAGCGGTTGAGTCTGGGAGGCCTCCCCCATCGGTTTTTGATCAGTGGTTTGTGACCAGCAGTGGACATTTTTCGGCTGTGACGACGATTACACTTAGAACCAGTTTCTACAAACCTCGATTGATGACTCATTATTCAAGGCTTTTTCAAAGCTTTTTTCGCCAACCCTCTATTCAATAAATAACAGCAATCGTCACTGGGAGATATATCTTCCTTATCTAAAGAAGCTTCATCCACATCCACATCACGATGTGTCAATCTAAATGTTCCAACATATATTTATATCTGAGAAATAATAGGCATGTCAATGTGAAGTATACTTGGTATAGGGTGCGGCTACACGATACGGAATTGATATTGTACAACACGATCTGACGTGACTTACATCAGATGAGATGAAAGGATCGCCGGTAGGTCTTGATGCATAGTATTCAAGTTTTAATGTTGGTTCAATATTAAAAGTGTTCATTTTCTAAGAATTTGGTTGTTGGGATTGGTCTACATTCACTTTGCTTCTTAGTTACAAGTGCAGCTATTAATCATCCCCGTGTCCTTATTCTAAGTGCAGCTATTGAGTATGAGATTTTAATTCAATAATCACTGGTTATGCATAGTGTATGTTCTATTAATGCTGAAGACGGGAATACGACTGCTCTGAATGTAGGTTTTCCCAAAGCATTTAGTAAGACTGACTATTTGCATAGTGTCACACGCCCTTGTCAGAGAGGGCACGTTTTGCTAACATTCGTAACTGTTACCGAGATAGCGCATTTTAATGTTAATGAGTCCGAAACCTTACATAGTCTTACTGAATTACTGAAATCTGCATCAAGTTAGAAAAAAAACTATCTGTTTATTCATTTCGACCTAATTATGATTAATAATTTGAGTCCAATTCAGATGTACGTGACTTCATGTAGTAACATATCAATGAATGACATGTAACTGCGTATTGTGGCAACCGCAACCAAATTAGCTACAACTGAGCCTAAATAAAATTATATGTTATTATTTATTTCAAATACCACATCACTCACTAAAGTTTTGTCATCCAACTGTTACATTCTAACATTAATACCAACGTTCACAATAAGATCTTCATTATTATCATCATTTTAAACACGGTTATTCAGTACAGTAATAAAGACTAAAATTATTCAGTAGTCTGTTATTTATTTGTCATATCCTTTGCTTAACCCACGCGATGCTGAATTGTGCCTTAATTGACTTTGTGGGCGTTCAGTTGCCAACCTGTCAGTGTCTGTGGTGACTATGTGACCTTTATGCTTGAAATTATTATGTCCGTTGATTTATTTGTGACTAATGTGATCAGGATTAGTAGCGTCTGCATCTAGAATATTGTTTAGAGGTTTTTGATTAATTAATCTGGGTCTTGTAGTGAGTTTGTAATGTTCATGTGAAGTTTGAGAATAACATTTGTTTGTTTTGTTTAATGTTATGGGAGGAGAGATTATTTCTCATGTTGTAACACAAGTACAAACATACAGATTATACACGATTAAGAAATTACTAGACCAGTCATCATCATTTGTAACAGAAAAGTCCTTAAATAAAATATTTTTATACACTTGATTGCATACAATTAACAATATTAATAACATTTATACAACTAAATTAAACATAACTACGTTAACAAACCCAATAAGAAATCTGAGACGTAAAGAAATAAAATCAAAAACAGAAAACAAGACGTTAACAAAAGATAACTTTGCTCTCAATAAAAAGCTTTAAGAAGACCCTTCAATAAAAACATAACCACCCATCTTTAACCTTGAGTTCAAAATAAAAGGAACCGGATCCAAAATGACCCGAAGCCATTATCGTTTTACAAAAACGAAAAGGAACAAAAAACTATAGCACACAGTAACTATCATTATATCAAACTAGCTTCTGCCAGCGGTTTCATCCGCGTCCCGACTGAACTACCTCTTGCACAGCGATAAAAAGTAGCAAATAGGTTACTTTGATATACAAGCTACGTTACTGCCAAGTTTCATCAAAATCTATCCAGCAGTTTCAGCGTGAAAGAGGAACAAACATCCATACAAACCTTCCCATTTTTAATAGAAGCATAAAAAAATGTGTGTTCATTAAACAACGTTATTTGAACGTTATTAGTTATTAGGCAATCGTTATTATAATAGGCTTATATTACTTCATCATTTCTAGGAATAGAATAATTGTTATAATCTATATGATTCGTAGAACGATCATCTTTATCGTAATCCGGGTAGATATTAACGTTCATGATTATTGCATCTTTCAGCATTTGTATTGATTTATTGGTTTTGAATGTAGGCTTTCAATGTTGGATTACAAAACAATAATGCAATTTTACAGCTTCAACGTATTCAATTTTGATGATATTAATATATCTCTTGAATTCTATGTGCATGTTCTACGTCTTTAGATACGTTCTGAGAATTGAATAATAATCCGAACTCGCGTAAGTTTGTCATTATAATCGAAGCCTAAGTTTTACTTTGATAACTTTGAATCATATGGAAGAAGAAACATCTTCAAGACTAAGAAAATACTGAATTAGCCAGTGCTGTATCAGCATGTTTTCCTAAACAAATAACATGACCAGAGGTTAGAACATTGCCTACATCATTTAACAAAAGTAAGTTTCAACATTAACTCACAATGAAATAGAAGATATCAGTGAAAGCTTAGCCAGACGTGAGAGGGTCTTGTTTGAGTAAACAGTTCATTGCTGCGCAAGCGCTGATAAACTACGCCTAGACAGAGAACAGGCCCAAAGAAAAATATTTAAAAGAAAAAAGTTTTTTGTTCAAAGAATTAAAGTGATTATGTGAGAAAATTGTACAGACACTAGCACATTCTACCACAATCTATCAAATTTCTTCAATAGATTTTCGATCCTATCACAATAGTGGAAGATTAATGTTCGATTGGTAAAATTTTACAAATTCGGGTGTACTTTTTAGTAAGCATTTACCAAGTTGAAGCATTTTTCATTTATTTCTACTTATTTTTTCTTTATTTACAGTAGCGTAGGATTAATAATTTAACAATTGCCTATTTACGTGATTTATGATTACATTCATTACTTGTATCAATCTAGGCCCACAGGTAGCGCTTTCGTCATAATCACACACGATTGCTATAAGTTTATAAACGTGTAGGTTTTCTCACGATATCACATCAGATACAAGTATGTACGTGATGATCAATTTATTCCCTAGATTATTCAGAACAATAGATTTGTTGCTAAATTATCAAGTGTAACATTTAGTGTAATTATACTCTAATGATATGTGTTGCACCATTTCAGTTGGAATGGTAGTCATGACATATAGAAGCCAGAAAGTTTGAGAACGTTTTTTGTAAGAAGTTACAGGGGGTAAACTTGGGTTATCGTCAGATATAAAATTCTGGAACTCAGCTGAAAATTTGGTTCAACTGGAAACCGACTACAACACGACAAGAAGTAATCTGAACTGTCTTTATATGTAGTCAAGTCAAAGTCAAAAAAAAAATATTTCAAGTAGACCTATTACAGGTTCTTATGAAAAGTCAAGCTAGTTGCACGGTTCCAAGGAGTTGGTCTCATGGAGAAGAACCGGCAAGAAACTCCATGGACACTCTTTAAAAATAACTAAGTAGTACGTACGTACTAAGTACGTTTAATAACAGGCTAAATGGACTTAAAATCATTTTTAGCAAACAGTGCTGTTTATCAGATCAGCATTAGAGCAAGTCTGATTTTGTGTCGTCTACACAACCACTTGAAAACGCGCCATCTATTTTTCTATAGGCGCAACACATTGCTAATTTGCATGTGTGAGTGCGACTCGTACGCGGACTCGCTGTATAGATCATTGACTTTCACAGTTAATATGTAGATGGAGCTTTGCCTCTATGTGTAATCATATGTTTTATTGTCTTAGAAAGAGCTTTTACAAGAAAATATGATTTTATTTCAGATTTGAATTACTCTTTTATTAAAGAAGCGACTTATTAAATGCAGTTGTGTTTTTCTATAAAGCTAAAGCGCGGCATCCTTTGAACGTGACCTGTTTGATTAAAAAAATAATAATTGTGCAATTATAACTGTATTTTTATGCAAATTAAATTGGTTTTAAATGTATGCAGTTTAATCAGTCTACGCGTGGGTATTAAATGATCTAGATTTCTTATTGATCTTGACATTTGTATAAAGTAATTACCTGCATGTGTATGTGTAGTAATCGTAATGATAGAGGAAATAGAATGAATCTTTCCTTGATTTGATTTTTGTATATCAGCGCTAATGATGGTGTTTATGTATCATTTTGTAAAATAAATGCCATCAAAAACATCCTGTAAAAAACCCAAGTCAAGCTCAGGCTCTCTACCGTAAAAAGTTGTGAGATCCATGTAATACCAAGTCGGTTAATCTATTTAGTCTCTACTTAAAGGGCCTTCTGTCTTAAGTTGTTACATAAATTATTTTCATGCCAATATTAAAAATATTTTACGTTTTTAACAAGTAGATCGACTTGGACATCGCATGATTTGGTTATCAGTATGTATCACTAAACAGCATGACGGGCCAGCAACCTAATTCCTCACCAGAGTCCTTCCGAATATGATGATTGAGGTGAAAGAAGTTATTGCTCCTGAAACTTCAATGGCGAACAAGAGTACCGATTAATGAATTGGTTTCGAGAATTTCAATCACCTGAGGCGCGATAGACTAAAGAATCTGATATAATTGTAATATTCATTGTGTTTTCATGCGATGGCCAAGTCGATCTATTTGTTAAAAACGTAAAATATTTTTAATATTGGCATGATAATAATTTATGTAACAACTTAAGACAGAAGGCCCTTTAAGTAGAGACTAAATAGATTAACCGACTTGGTATTACATGGATCTCACAACTTTTTACGGTAGAGAGCCTGAGCTTGACTTGGGTTTTTTACAGGATGTTTTTGATGGCATTTATTTTACAAAATGATACATAAACACCATCATTAGCGCTGATATACAAAAATCAAATCAAGGAAAGATTCATTCTATTTCCTCTATCATTACGATTACTACACATACACATGCAGGTAATTACTTTATACAAATGTCAAGATCAATAAGAAATCTAGATCATTTAATACCCACGCGTAGACTGATTAAACTGCATACATTTAAAACCAATTTAATTTGCATAAAAATACAGTTATAATNAATAATTCAACGTATTTTCCCACGGTGTGTTGTTTAGTTTCATGGGCTAAACACACCCTAACCCACTTTATACCCCCTCCCGTTATGCCTCATATAGTAGGTATCTATCTACACCTATTATTTTCTATTGTACAGGAATGATTCATTAACTGCAAATGTAACCTTGTAATCCTATACATTTATATAGGATTACAAAGTTATTCATGCAGTTAGTGTATTTACAAAACTGGACCGAAATAACAAAATTTTTAAGTTTTCCCATAATAAGGACATTAAACTCTATATGTATTCTAAATTTGAAGGTTCTATGTCTGCTAGAAGTGCCTTGGACTTTTGATGATCGGTGAGTCAGTGAGTGACAAAATTCAGAAACTTTAACAAGTTGCCATTCTTAAACTACTAGTTCAAATTGTCTGAAATTTTAAATACACCGTATTTATACAATGCCTGATTAGTCACTGAAAATTCAGGCTTCTTGTTTTATCCACAACGAAATTATAGGGGGTCGAAAATAGCCTGAATTGCTTCGAGAAAAGGATGGTACGGCCGTGCCGCTTTTTTCTGCTTGACTTGGCGGGGGCACTGCCGTGCCCCCTGATAATTCTCATTACTTAGCCTAAAACACATGTGTAAATTAATGGTTGAGTGAACACGACCAATCTATGTATTTTTGTAATGAAATAAGACTGTTTTAGAAGAATATTTATTTAGCTTTATGCAATATAGAGAGCGACACTGTGTTTTTAATTGGGTAGAAAATAAAACCTCATAATTTTAGTTCAAAACTCTTTATTCCCTTTCAACATTGCTCAAATCTAACAAAAATAAATATCTTCAATTTACATCAATCATATCATTAATAGTAATAGCCTGTCTTAGGATCAAACCGTTGCTGTTGCTTCGGTCCACTGAAGTCTTCCCCAATAACCTTAGACTTAACATAAGTCTCAGGATATGAGGTCGACCCAGTACCTCCAAAGTCAGGCCTTATCGTACTTGTTCCCTGTGTAACCTGGGAGAATCCTGGATAAGAACTACCTTGGTCAGTTGTGATTGGTCTTCCAAAGCCATCAACTGTAGGACCGCCTACAAATGTGTCTTTAGTAGTCTGGAAACCTGGACGATTTGTAGTCGAGTAGTCTTGCACTGGTCCAGTTCTGGATGGCACGAAGGAACCTGGAGTGGTGCTGCTAATTGAAGGTGATCCAGAAGTTGGGTAGGATTCTCTTGTAGGCCCATATTCAGGAGCAGTTCCTTGAGGATTAGATACTCCAGATCCAGGATATTGGAAAACAGATTTATTTTCTGGTGTAGAAGTTATTATATCAGTAAAATAACCTGGCGTTGAAGGGCTATTTTGGTATTGTCCTTGGTAAGGACCATATGGTGAAGACTTAGTTGCAATGGTTCCAGGTTGAGATGGAATAAAAGTCCCTTGACTACCGCTTATTGGAGATGCTGTAGTTGTGCTCGGGAAACCTGCGGGCCCTTGTTGATAAGAGGTTTGATAATTTCTATTTGACTGGGTTGGAGCTACTCCAGCAATTTGAGATCTGTCAGATTTAGGAGGTCCATAGTAATATCCAGTATTGAAACTATCATTCTCTTTAGCAGGTTTCAATGACGTAGACTGGCCATTATTGTAATTATAAAATTCTGACTTTGGAGGTAAAACTGATGTGCTGGTGTAATCTTGAGAAGGCCTAAATGTGGAAGAGTAGTAGCTCTGAGGCGAAGATACTCCAGGGGTTGTAGATACAAAGTTATAACCAGGAGTAGAAGTTGTTGGGTAGCCAGACCCTACGTTTGAAGTCCTATATTCGTAGCCCGATGGCTTTCTTTCAGGAGAAGATTGAGGGGTAACTGGTCTAACTGTGCCAGTAGTAGTTTCAATAACTTTAGTCAATGGTCCACTTTGTTGGGGTTTCATTCTTCGGGGAGATTGTGTGGTTCCAAATCTGGAATTATGGGCTAGCTTTGGAGTGGTCGATTCATAGAAATACCCTGGCGTTACTGTACCCGAATATTCAGTCTTCTGTCCGGGAGTTACATAACCTTTTTGGTTGACAAGATTTCTTTGATTGCCCGGAGTGTATTGAGGCCTGGATGTGGTTTGAGTTTGTTGATAAATCGAAGGCCTAGAAGTTGTTCCAATCTTTTGAGGAAGTTTTTTATCGGAATAGATTCTGTCGTCACCAATATCTTGATCACTTGGATAATCTTGACCATCATCGTAGTCAGTATAAGAATTGCTAGCAGGTGAGGTGACTCTGATTGTCATAAATGGTCTTCGACTCGTAGATTGTAAATTGGATTGGGGAGACTTATTGACGATATTCTCATTTTTATCGTAAACGTTAGGAGTTATAAATGGTCTGCGAGTGGTTCCTTGTACGTATTCGTTTTTACCCTGATCGGGTTGCCTAGTTGATGATATTTCTTGAGGATTGAATCGAGTAGGGAAGGTGTTCTGTTCGAATTTGGTGTTCGGTTGCTGGTAATAATACCCATTTTCATCTTGTTGAGTTTGTTGTTGGTTCCTCACTGGCTCGTTATCAGCGTTGTTAATATAATCTGAGATCGAAGGTGTTTCCTTATTGACCTGAGTTATTTTTTCCGTTTTAGGTATATTGTTGCGATTCTGACTGTATTCAATTCTTTCAGAATCGGGCGTTTTATTGTCATTTATCTTTTGTCTGATTATTTGATTTGTGTCGGTGACTATCGGTGCGCTAGTACTGCTGATGTACTTTGAGTGCTTAGTTTGTCCATCAAAAAATCCAGGCTTATTAGAATCAGTGCCCTGTCTATCATCATCACCAAGACCACCAGGTAAAGGTTTACCATTGACATCAACGTGGGATCCAGGATACTTGGTATTGGTAAAATCTTCACGATTTTTCATTCCAACGACGTTGTTTTGATCAGGATTTTTATTTGCACCTACGGGCACAACATTTCCATTAGACAAAAGAGGACGCGAGGTAGATCCTTGCTTCGTTATGCCATAGTTATCAAACTGTTTGCTTCCTGGCTTTCCATAATCATCAACACTTCCCAGCAATACATCACCTTCCCCCAAAATAGTTTTGGTTGGCTCTGTTACCTGGATATTATTTTTACTAGTACCTCTGTTTGAAGAGCCGTCATTTGTTACACTTGTCGGCAACTTTCCATTTGAGTTTTTTCTGGTATCAGTGATGAGAGCGTTGTTATTGAGTTGATTCTCAGGAATAACTTCATCATATTCTTCGTCTATTATTCCAGCAATCGGATTTATTGCGACGATACCCTTTTTTCCTCCTTTATTCAGTTTATTGTTAAATCTGCCTTTGTGTTGTTGGTTTTGTGGCCGGAGACGATTTGTGGGTCCTTGGTATTTATTGTCACCATATTTAGCTTCATCATACGAACCTGAAATAATATAAGTTTTATTAGGAGATAAACATTAAAGTTACAGTTAAAATACTTATTACTTAACTTCTCAACAATAGACTGGATTGCGCTTCTTGCATTACCAGATCATAATCTAAAGTACTATAAGGAAATGCAATTGTACCACTTGAAATAATGCATTAGTATAATTGATTAATTATATGAATTTCCTTTTACATCACTGTCTGACAGTACAATCAATATTTATTAACTAACCAGATAACTTGACATATTTCACACGAGACAATAAGTTAACTTACCATCGTCAAATATTCCAGCGAGTTTATCTTTGGCAGCTTGTTCAATAACTTTCTGAATAGCTTCAGGGATAGGAGAAGGAGTAGGTAGATGATCACCGCGGGGCTGAAAGCCGTTCTCATCAGCAGTGTAAATAACACTGTATTCTTTTCCATCATCACCAATGTATGAATACGATCCTTGAGCTTTAGTTCCATTGTCTACAATGCCGTTCTCGTCAGCATGTATTCCATTTGATGTATCAAAACTGTACGAGTAGCCATTTGGAGTTCGAACGTTTTCGTAGTTCAGTATCACAGCGTTCCTATCTGCAGCAGCTTGTGGTCTTTCTGGACGGTAAACCCGAGGAACAGGATAGGCTGAAGTAGATGATGGCAATTCTGGCAGAGAAGTTGTACTCGAGATACCGTTGTAGTAATTAGAAGGTATGGTCGAAGGCGTGGACCCAGACACGTCATAATTTTGACTGTTAATAGGATACTGTGCTGGGTTACTGCCAATATTGAGTAGTTCTTGGTTTTGGAAGGGTGATTGAGTGTGAGTAGTTCGTGTTTCTCCCAAGTTTTGGACATTTATCGGCTGTCCCGAATAAGTGCCTTGCGAACCATCAGGATTTACAATAGTTCCGTATTGGTTGCCAACAGTTTGCGAGTTTGTAGGAGCAGCAGTTGTTGATGGGAATCCAGGCTGGCTTGTCAAAGTCTGTTGGGTAGGATATTGAACCAATCCTTGAGTGGCTCCAGGAATATTCACAAGACCTCCAGGATACACAACGTTCTGTCCTGTGTATTGATTAAGGCCTAGACTATTATCAGGAGCACCAGAGTATAGATTTTCTTGCTGTTCTGAATTACCCTGTCCAGGATACTGTACTTGACCCTGGTACAGCCCGGCATTCTGATTCTCTTTTCCAGGAACTTGATCAACAGGTCCCGGCGTGATTATACTTTGTCCTGGATGTTGACTAATTGGCTGGTTGTTGGTGCCAGAAATAAACGTAGGCTGAACTGCTGGCCCATAGGTTGGTCCTTGATTGGTATAACTTGGTAGATTCTGAATATTCTGCTGTCCTTGAGGTCCAAATGGGAAGTTACCCTGTTCCAATTGAATTGGTAATCCAGTGACAGGATTGATAGGCAAAGGTGTTGTTTCGAAACCTTCAGCAGGTGGGTAAGTGGTTGTCTGCGAAAACGCGTAAGAAGTAGTCGTTGTTGGAAACTTATCTGCAATGTAGTTAATTGGAACTTTAGGTATCTTATCCCCAAAGTTTACGGGTTCTCCATTTATTCCATTAGTTTGAGGTACTAACTGTCCATCAGTGACGGCAGTTTCTAATCCTGGTTGTAAATGATGAGGTGGTTCGAATGGAGCATCATGACTTCCCAGGATGCCTCCAGAGAATTGTGCACCAGGTGGTGGAAGGTAGGTGCGGTCCAGTTTATCAGAAGCTGCTAGGCCGATAGCCAGGGTTATCTAAAAAAAATACAAAATAATAACATTAAAATAATAATGAATACTCTTCTTGTGCCATATAACTAGACTAAGAAATCGCCTGGCCTCAATAATCCGATAGTCTCAGACACTATTATAAATACTAATAAATGTATCCTATTGTGTGAGATGAAGACACAATGTACCACATTACTGTATCAATCCTTAATGATAGATTATTGTCACTACATATTGTCACTGACGGAGTTAAAGCACTTTCGTTTATTTTGATCTCATTACACTATACACTGCAGGACACAAAAACGTACACTAGAACTTATTTGCACTGACAAAATAAAATTTAAGAAATCTGCAAATCCAGGCAATTGAAAACTATGTATCACTAGGTAATATCCTTCACTTTATTGATAAAAACATAAAATTAAAAATATTGAAATGAAGTTCAATTGAAATTATCATTTGACACCTACCAAAAGCCACTTCATCTCAGTCGTTGTATCCTCCGCAGGACTCAATTGAGATGTGTGACAATCCCAAAAAAACAAATGATATTTATACCACCCACAAACCCATAATGACCATTTAGATGTTCGTGGATACGTGACAGACAGACAGCGTGACAATCCTCTAATTGTTGCTGTCACTAAACACAAAATTATTAGGCGTATTTTTTTTATTATTATTTCATCACGTGGTAAAATTATAGGGCCTTGGCATTATGGCTTGTAGTGTAATTTGTTGGTGACAAATGTTTGCCCACGTTTTGAAAGTGACATAATGAGTTTGTTAAAGCTTTCGTATTGAGAATCCTTTTGTTTTCTATCGGTAATACTTTTAAATAGACTAATAAGATAGTGGTCTAATTTCCTACACCAGTAGTTCCTGAAAATTAGGATCCCGACGCTAAAGAGTTTGTAAAATAATTACAGTTTTAGATATCCATTTATCGAGGAGGGCTATAGGCTTTTTTCATTATAACCAGGTACGCGAGGTTGTTCCCCCGAGACACGAATGAAACAAATGAAATGAATAGGCAGAAGCTGATAAGGTGTTTTCGTTAATCTGGCTCTTACTAAAAGTCTTATTGATCTAGACATTTCCAGCAATCACTGTACCCATTTATCATTCTAACATTTCGTCAAATACTTATATAATACAAGGATCTCTGATAGGAACTTCATATGAATCATTATTATTAGACAATGAATCATTAGCAGCCTTATAAAACCTGAGATTAATTATGTGTATCATTGTAATTAGACATTGTTTAAAGGTTAGAAATGTAAATAGTTTTAAATCATAGTTTAATTAAACTGGCCTAGTGGTATATGGGTATAGCAAGAACAAAAAAACATCACGGCTTTTCTGAAGGATTTACATTATACCTTTTAAAAACAATGTGTTATTCATTTGGAAATTTCCATTAAGTCCCTCAATAGCAAAGTATAATTGAGAAACCTCTTACTTAAAAATGCTTAATAAATTAATGACTATGATAGTCATATTTTAGACAACAAACGGGTCTTGCTCGCGATGAAACTATAAAAGGTTTACGATACCTCTTTTCTCCCGACGTTTCGGCCGAATTTAAAAACATTCATAGTCACAAAATAGATTACTCCTAAATATGCATTACTGGCTACTCCTCGCGGTTCCACAAACGTCCTGGGAGAATCATTTCCCACACCCGATTAAAATTAGTCTATTTTCTTCTTATACTTTGCCATCACTCTATGAACGCAGTTTGGTGGTATTTTTTGGATATTCATCTGTTTATTTTCCTTTGCAATAAAGCAGTGATGTGAAAATATTTACACTTTGTTTATTCTTAGCTGTGAATAAAAAATCAGCAACATATTATTTACTAGTTCTTTTTCAAAAACTGAGTGACTTACTTCAGCATTTCTCTCCCATTGGACTTACAATACAAATACAGTGAAAGGTCGTGGCGCACACGATCGGACCTCATCTATAAGATAATGGTCATTATTGTCTAAATAATTACTTCGTCGACCGTGAACTGTGCACTTGTGGTTAAGGGGTATGCTGGACCTTAGAGCTTTTCTGCAAATACTTAAAGTTTTACAATAAATATTTAACCATGTGAAATTAAGGCTTACATTACGTCCTTGTGCTGGTAAATCAAAAACCAAGACTATAAAACTTTTAGAAACAGACTGACAACTTCTTTAAAACAACAACACAAAGGTTTCTTGGGAAGAAAAAAGACACCATTTTAGCATTTTTAATCAAAATGCCATCCGCTTGAGGTTCTGGTCGCATCTTGTCGAAACAGTAGCATCATTACAGTACCCAGCCTTTCTCGATAAGTGACCTATCAAAGAATGAGAGCTTCAATTCGAACCAGTACTACATGAGATAATCACGTTCAATTTTAACAAACACTTCAGCTTTATATACTAGGACAATCAATTTTCCTAGCCCGTCTCTCATAATGTGAGGAGTAATTTGATGAATTTCCATCCCTTAGAAAATCTTGCATCTCAATTACATTTTCTCATTTGTAATCGGATTATAAATATTTTCTACTTTTATTTAATACAGCTTGACCTTAACGCCATGAATGGGTGGCCATTATAAAATTGTGTGGTCAGTGATGAAACGAATCATTCGATTATAATACCGATCCATGTCATATTGCTGCGAGATCTATATCGATTTCGGATGATACTACGGTGCTTGCTATACTGATTATAAGATTTTTTTTATTTTAACTTGCGGTTTTATGATAAAACTAAAATAATGAATAAGTTAAAATGAATAAGTTAAAATAATGAATGATGAATAAGTTCATATCCATACTAATATAATAAAGGGGATTTTTGTTTGTTCCGATTCTGAAACTACTGAACGGTTAAAAAAAATACTTGAGGAGGGTACACTGTCCCAGAATTACATTTTTGTCCGGATACAAGGAGTTCCCCTGCCACGAGGATAAAACCTTGGCTAATAATTAGTCAACCATAAAAAAAATAAACTATGATTCTATTCAAAATTCTCTTATTCTTATTAATAGTCTACTTGAGTCCAATTAAATACCCATTTGAGGCTCTAATAATTTTAACTCCGAACATACATTGCTCAGTTTCTAAATTTTTAAGATTACCATCACAACACAAACAATAAAAGGTACCAAAATTGCATACGACATATTAAATTCTACAAAAAAGCTCCAAGCACAACCAAACTTCAAACACTTCGATAGCCAGCGCCACCTACGTACCCAATCGAGAACTAACGCAACAATATGTCCGACCTTCACCTCGATAACTTACTCTCCTTACCTCAATACAAGCGATGATACAGCACTAAAATAAATGGCTGCGAATGCTATCAAAAGTTCTATGAAGCAATATTTAATAGTTTAAGTAAAAGTTATGTTATTACTGTTGTAAATAATAATTCTGAATGATGGCTGTTTGATTTTAAGTTCAGATATGCATATGTGCATGTAGATTTATCGATACTAAATTGATTTGCGTCAAAATATTTTGTTTATGTTTCTGTGGATGACTCAGGATTTTTTAATAGGTAAAGTTTAAATGTGTGGGCATATAAAAAAAAATTACGAATGCAGCGAACTTCTGCATCCAACTTAGAAGAATGTAACAACGCATTTGAAAAAGCATATTGCCTGTCTATATTATGACAGACATATTGGCATGCAGTGCCGGATTTTTTTTGAGATTCTAGGTAATACTAGAATTACGGGTACACGCTTTTTAATCGACTTCGCAAATAAGGAAGAGATTTTAAATTTCACCCACTAGTAAACTATACAAAACTCTCAAACAAAAAAAAAATATTAATCCCGAGACTTTTTGCAAAGTAATATGATTTGGGACAACTAGACTAAAGAGGCTGTCAAAATAAAGATAATAGATGGCTTTAAGGCTTTATGGAGAAACCACAAAGCAATCATAATTAAGATTTGCAGAAAATATTAGTTTAGGTACTAACGATGCCTTTGACTTTGATATCATAATTTTGTGTAGTTATTTCTCCTATATGATTGTAGCAGAAACAAAAAGAATATTACTTGTAGATGACGTCAGAACTACGAGAAGCTGCTAAGAGTAGCTTTGATAGAAGAAGACAACTTCAAGTCGTTCATGGTGCGATTTCCAATTCATCACTTCGAGACCTTCCTAAAGTCTTCCTAAGTCTACCGGAGATTCCAAGGAAGGCTACGCGACACGCAGCGTAACACGACGCCACAATTTTAAGTTCTTTTATAATATAAAATATGTAATAGTGTATAATTTTATGTTTTCATATTTATTAATAGTATTTTTATGGGCCTTAGATGCCTGAGATAAATAGATAAATAAAAAAAATATACTATATCGATCTCATTTAAGATTGGGATAAGGGCAGGGCTCTTCTGCCCTTATTAGGTAGAAAAAGAACTTCCACTTTAAATAATTTTTCACGTCTATTTAAAAAATAAAGACATGTTCGGGTATGTTAATACGCCACGACACACGACCCATATGATACAAGTGTTTTATCTACATAACATTTAGACCTTACTTTTACCTCATTACTACATTAGAATTTGGATTGAATTTATTTGATTTATAGCGTCTGACTTTTGACCTCCCAAACCTAATAGAAAACCAGATCATTATCTAGTTCAATAGCATGATTACACCTTTTAATATCAGAGCTATCTCAATCAGTTGGCTAAGGCCATCTACAATTAGACTGACTGAACCATCCTCGTACATAACAAGAATCTTGATTATGAAATATTATGTGCTTTGAAGAAGTAGATCGACTTACACACAACTATATATACTGTACTGACATTGAATAGTTATCAGTTGCATCCACAGCTTCTGGGTAGCAAGTTCATCTTACAAACAGCAAAAATGAAATTGGTGAGATAGTAAAAATATTTGGAGTAAAATAATACTCATATACATTAAATCATAGCAAACTGAATATAATGAAATAGGAAGTTAAAGGGAGCAATCTTTATTTTAATAGAATACTATATGTAAACATTGTACTTGTAAAACTATTTGATTTCTTCTTTAAAACTTTTTGTAATTAAGAAGAAGTACAAATAATAGCAGTAAAATTCTAAAATCATAATATTACTTATTTCTGTACACTTGGAGATCAACTTTCAAAAGTGTTCAAAGTTAAAGCTCACTATTTGGTTTTTCCAGTTCATCGTATTAGCCGCCGTCACATTGGCTCAGGCCGCCAAACTGGACAGGACCTACCTTCCACCTAATGCTCAAGCTGCTGCGGGATCTGCCTTCCTCCAATCTCCTCGTCAGTCCAACGGATTCCGCGACCAATCTGGTGCTTACTCCAACCCCAACGCGTATGCCCAGACTGGTGCTTACTCAGGCTTCGAAGCTCGTCCCGAGCGCGCTCAGGCTGCCTTCGAGAGGAACGCTGCTATCCTACGTCAGGACAGCTCCAATGATGGAGAGACTTACGCATACGCTTATGAAACTGAGAACGGCATCTCCGCCGAGGAGAACGGAGTGGCGACCAATGGAGTCCAGGCTCAGGGAGGCTACTCCTACACTGGTGACGATGGCAAGGTTTACTCTGTGAGGTAAGACAGTGAAACTTACCTGAAACCCAAGTTTGAGCTGCGATACATAGTTATATAACAAATCAATTTCTTTCAGGTACACTGCTGACGAGAACGGTTACCAGCCCCAGGGTGATCACCTCCCCACTCCTCCCCCCATCCCAGAAGAAATCTTGAGGTCTCTGGAACTTAACGCTCGTGCTGCTGCAGCTGGCAAATCTGACGATGGTGAGCAAAATATTTCAACAACCAAATAGTATCTATTATCTTATATTTACGACTTGAACATTTAGGCCTTAAAATTGATAACAATTGATTATATTTCTATTCCTACAGGATCATACCGTGACGCTTCATACGCCAGCAACAACCAACAACAATACTACAGCCAAAACGCTCAAGCCTCGATCGCTGGTGTCCAGAAAGCGTACCTTCCTCCCTTCGCGCAGCGCAACAACCAACAACCCGCCTTCAACAACAACGCTTTCGCTCGCAACGACGCTGCTGGAAGCGGTAGCTCAATCAATGGAGTCCAAAAAGCGTACCTCCCTCCTTTCGCTCAGCGTAACAACCAGGGAATCAGAGCCCAACAACCCGCCTTCAACAACAACGCTTTTGCCCGCAACAACGCTGCTGGAAGCGGCAGCTCCGTCGCCGGAGTCCAGAAAGCGTACCTCCCTCCCTTCGCTCAGCGCAACAACCAGAGGAGCGGAGCGAGACAATCCTCCTTCAACGCGAGAGACGGCTACCGTTACTAGAGACTGTTGAATTGTGATTGTTAAATGATCTAAAAATAAATTATATGTACTATTAACGATATTTTGTATGTTTTAATTTTTATTAAGACTGGGAAGCTACAATATCCGTCACTATTGACACCAAAAACTAAAAAGAAAATACCTAAGTCTTCTTATGCCTAGCGCCATGAAGAATCAGTCATTACAGTTATTAAAGGTTTTTCAAAATTGAATTTATTATTCCAAGGACTTTTCAATGTACAAATATTTACTACATTACAACTTCTGTAACAACTGGCAGTAACTTAAAAAATATTTTCATAATTTCATAATGTAACTCATAAGTAAACGGATCTTCTAAAACATCTGAACGATACAAATTACAACAAGTCAAGTCTAGTGATAAACAAAACTGATATAAATGTGCTAACAAGAACAAAATAAAACGAAACATTATAAAATCCTTATCAGGCATTAAATTCAGAGTTAAGATCTGAAAGTTCTCTTGATAAAGTAAATAGTCTTTCCCATCCCACGCTTATCGTGGGATTGGTTAAACAAATTGCTGTCAGATTATTAATTATTGGGTCATTTGAGAGAAGCCCGTTGGGATGTTCTTTGTGATTTAGCAATTGACATTTCATGGCATATGTTCTCGTGAAATATACAACCCTAATGCAAAAATCTATATCGATCTACAAAAAAGTCATCTTCTGATAGTAGATATTACTTTTTCTGAATACTGAGATTTATAATTTTTCCGCTGAATATAAGTATCTAGATCATGAATTATAGACTGAAAAGAAAAAATAATACTTTTAAAATTTAACAGTAAAACAAACTATGCAAACATACCATTCATTTTCCGAAAGAAAAGAAATTATACTATAAACTTTTCATCAAAATATTTTTTTTCCTTGTTTAGATAATTCTGGGGCTAGCATCCATTAAACGCCGAATCTGATTCTTTTATATATCTGACAAAGGCAGAAAATACCAAAGAAAGATCTCAAATTGCGCAAACTCGATGAACTACAAATACATCAAATCAGATCATTGCACAAGGTCTGAGAGAAACAGATCTAGACAGCAGCCTACCCATCCATTTGTGNACGTCAGGACAGCTCCAATGATGGAGAGACTTACGCATACGCTTATGAAACTGAGAACGGCATCTCCGCCGAGGAGAACGGAGTGGCGACCAATGGAGTCCAGGCTCAGGGAGGCTACTCCTACACTGGTGACGATGGCAAGGTTTACTCTGTGAGGTAAGACAGTGAAACTTACCTGAAACCCAAGTTTGAGCTGCGATACATAGTTATATAACAAATCAATTTCTTTCAGGTACACTGCTGACGAGAACGGTTACCAGCCCCAGGGTGATCACCTCCCCACTCCTCCCCCCATCCCAGAAGAAATCTTGAGGTCTCTGGAACTTAACGCTCGTGCTGCTGCAGCTGGCAAATCTGACGATGGTGAGCAAAATATTTCAACAACCAAATAGTATCTATTATCTTATATTTACGACTTGAACATTTAGGCCTTAAAATTGATAACAATTGATTATATTTCTATTCCTACAGGATCATACCGTGACGCTTCATACGCCAGCAACAACCAACAACAATACTACAGCCAAAACGCTCAAGCCTCGATCGCTGGTGTCCAGAAAGCGTACCTTCCTCCCTTCGCGCAGCGCAACAACCAACAACCCGCCTTCAACAACAACGCTTTCGCTCGCAACGACGCTGCTGGAAGCGGTAGCTCAATCAATGGAGTCCAAAAAGCGTACCTCCCTCCTTTCGCTCAGCGTAACAACCAGGGAATCAGAGCCCAACAACCCGCCTTCAACAACAACGCTTTTGCCCGCAACAACGCTGCTGGAAGCGGCAGCTCCGTCGCCGGAGTCCAGAAAGCGTACCTCCCTCCCTTCGCTCAGCGCAACAACCAGAGGAGCGGAGCGAGACAATCCTCCTTCAACGCGAGAGACGGCTACCGTTACTAGAGACTGTTGAATTGTGATTGTTAAATGATCTAAAAATAAATTATATGTACTATTAACGATATTTTGTATGTTTTAATTTTTATTAAGACTGGGAAGCTACAATATCCGTCACTATTGACACCAAAAACTAAAAAGAAAATACCTAAGTCTTCTTATGCCTAGCGCCATGAAGAATCAGTCATTACAGTTATTAAAGGTTTTTCAAAATTGAATTTATTATTCCAAGGACTTTTCAATGTACAAATATTTACTACATTACAACTTCTGTAACAACTGGCAGTAACTTAAAAAATATTTTCATAATTTCATAATGTAACTCATAAGTAAACGGATCTTCTAAAACATCTGAACGATACAAATTACAACAAGTCAAGTCTAGTGATAAACAAAACTGATATAAATGTGCTAACAAGAACAAAATAAAACGAAACATTATAAAATCCTTATCAGGCATTAAATTCAGAGTTAAGATCTGAAAGTTCTCTTGATAAAGTAAATAGTCTTTCCCATCCCACGCTTATCGTGGGATTGGTTAAACAAATTGCTGTCAGATTATTAATTATTGGGTCATTTGAGAGAAGCCCGTTGGGATGTTCTTTGTGATTTAGCAATTGACATTTCATGGCATATGTTCTCGTGAAATATACAACCCTAATGCAAAAATCTATATCGATCTACAAAAAAGTCATCTTCTGATAGTAGATATTACTTTTTCTGAATACTGAGATTTATAATTTTTCCGCTGAATATAAGTATCTAGATCATGAATTATAGACTGAAAAGAAAAAATAATACTTTTAAAATTTAACAGTAAAACAAACTATGCAAACATACCATTCATTTTCCGAAAGAAAAGAAATTATACTATAAACTTTTCATCAAAATATTTTTTTTCCTTGTTTAGATAATTCTGGGGCTAGCATCCATTAAACGCCGAATCTGATTCTTTTATATATCTGACAAAGGCAGAAAATACCAAAGAAAGATCTCAAATTGCGCAAACTCGATGAACTACAAATACATCAAATCAGATCATTGCACAAGGTCTGAGAGAAACAGATCTAGACAGCAGCCTACCCATCCATTTGTGCAATGCTATCTTAAAATTCAATTTAATTTTTATTCACGACGTAACTTCAATTGCTACACATCACGTCACGTTATCTTTAAGTAATTTGTAGTATTATATAGTTATGGTTAAGATCCTTGTGAAACAGTTCGTTGAAGATAGTAAAACTGGTACATTAATTTCAAGGGCATAAGTTCATGTAGCTTTGGGCTTTGCTTTTTGTTTGGTATACAGTAAATACTAGACTTGTTTCTAGTATTTGAATATCATAAATAGGATCATTCTTTTATTTAATTTGTTCTTTAAAACAAAAATGACTTGCTTCGAAATTCTAAGACTCTTGTGTTCGATTACGGCGAAACATGTACCATGTATTATTTTTGGATGTTGTTTAAGAGTATTGCTCGTTTTGGGAACAATTTGGGGGCACGGCAGTGCCCCCGCCAAGTCGAGCGCAAAGCAAACACTGCCGTACCATCCTTTACTGGAACCATTTCGATGCATTTTCAGGCCTCTGTTTGAGAACCTCTGGATAATACCAGAACGCCGAAATTTTCATCATCCAGAAAGGTATAATCACATACGTAAAACCCAGAATTTCAAGTGTGTAGGTCATTTAATTTCTAAGTTAAGCGAAAGCAAAGTTTCGTATTTTCGACACTCACTCACTCATGATCATCAAAATAGAACTAGTACTTCCAATAAAGTCAGAGAGCTGAAATTTGGAACAGAGTTAGGATTTAATGACCACATATAAGGAAAACTATAAAAACTAGGATAATCGAAGATCTGGAGTACCTGGTGACCCTGATTAGAAAACACAAAAGCCCAACCAAACTATTAGAGGAATCAACATAACGCCTTAGGTAGATATCAATAAGCTCACGTTTCTACAAAAAGAAGTGAAATCCCACCAAAAACATTCTGTAAAAAACTAGCCAATTCTCGCTGAAGCTGCTT
>NWSH02000210.1:11766798-11791764 GCA_002382865.2 Heliothis virescens
GTCAACGGCCAGTCATATAGCATTAACTATAATAGTAAAGAAATCGCCGTAAGAATCCTTAGACTCAGCACGACTTTGTCTAGATTTCATTACTTTTTAGAGATAAACAAGCAGCTTCAGCGAGAATTGGCTAGTTTTTTACAGAATGTTTTTGGTGGGATTAACCTTTTAATATGGAATACGATATTTCTAGTAATAATACCACTTAATACTTCAAATAGTAAAGTATGGACATACACATACAGCACTAACTCCAAATAAAGTTGGAAAGAGGATGATAATGAAGCTTATGATGAAAAATACAAAAGTACTTTTTAAGTCTAATAATTTATTTCTCCTTAACAAACATCAGTCTCTAATAACGGTAGCCATCTCTCGCGTTGAAGGAGGATTGTCTCTGAGCTACCGGGGGGAGGTACGCCTTCTGGACTCCAGCGACGGAGCTTGCGCTTCGGGCAACATCAATGCGGGGAGCAGCGTTGTTGAAGGAGGATTGTCTCGCTCCGCTCTTCTGGTTGTTGCGCTGAGCGACGGGAGGGAGGTACGCTTTCTGGACGCCGGCGACGGAGCTGCCGCTTCCAGCAGCGTCGTTGCGGAGGAAAGCGTTGTTGGTGACGACGGAATCAGCGTTGTTGTAGTACTGTTGTTGGTTTTCAGTGGCGTATTTGCCTTCATTGTAAGATCCTGGAAAAAAGTTAACGACTGAATAAGTACTCAGTATCAAGGAATAAATACTTAAGCAGAGAAATTTCAATGTCCATTGTATGAGAATATTATAGGTAAATGCTTACCATCATCATAGATACCAGCAGCCTCATCGCGAGCGTTCTGTTCTAGAGCCTTCAGGATCTCTTCAGGGATGGGGGGAGGAGTGGGAAGGTGATCACCCTGGGGCTGGAATCCATTCTCATCAGCGGTGTACCTGAATCAAAAAATATTGGGTTATAGTAAAATTATTAAAGGTCAACTTGAGCTGTTAAGCAATGATTATAAGGTTGCTTGTAGATTCTTACCTCACAGAGTAGACCTGGCCGTCGTCACCAGTGTAGGAGTAGCCGCCCTGAGCCTGGACTCCATTGGTCGCCACTCCGTTCTCCTCGGCGGAGATGCCGTTCTCAGTTTCATAAGCGTACGCGTAAGTCTCTCCATCATTGGAGCTGTCCTGACGGAGGATAGCAGCGTTCCTCTCGAAGGCAGCCTGAGCACGCTCGGGACGAGCTTCGAAGCCTGAGTAAGCACCAGTCTGGGCATACGCGTTGGGGTTGGAGTAAGCACCAGATTGGTCGCGGAATCCGTTGGACTGACGAGGAGTATCGAGGAAGGCAGATCCTGAGGCAGCCTGAGCATTGGGTGGGAGGTAGGTCCTGTCCAACTTGGCGGCCTGAGCCAGTGTGACGGCGGCTAATACGATGAACTGCAAAAAAACAATATAGTGAGCTTTAATTTCAAACCATTTTACATAATTTGATAGTTGATCTTCAAATGTACAATATATTTTTGGAATTTTACTGTTGTTATTAGTTTTTCTTTTAAAATAATCATATCTTTAACAACTACAACGTTTACTGATTGTATTATATTAGAATAATGATTGCTCTCTTTAACTTCCTATTCCGTTATATTTGTATTTAAGTATTATTTTGCTCCAAATATTTTTAGTAGCTCACCAATTTCATTTTTGCTGTTTATAAGATGAACTTGCCGCCCAGAAGCCGTGGATTCAACTGATAACCTCTGCGCGTTATCACAGTATATATAGTCAGGTGCAAATCAATTAGTTATATCGCAAGTAGCGGCCGATGTTTCTTAATGACGATACGATGCTCGGGGATGAACTTGTTCTATTGCAGTTGACCTTTATAAGTATAGTACGCTCATCGATAAGAAAGTTTAAGTAGCTATGTGTAATATAATACACGGTAGTTACTTGGCATAGTAATTAAGATAACCTAAGATTGTACAAACGTTCTTCATACGTACCAGATAGACATTTGTTATAGGGGGCTTTGTTACAGCACTTTTTCGTGAAAATAAGTTAAACTTTTTGCAATCCTTTGAGTGTTTGAAAAGTCCTGCTTCCAAGCTTTTGAATTTACTTAAATCCAAGTTCTTTTCATCGGATCTTGTTGATTGAACCTATCGTTCAATTCGATTTTTCACTGAAAAAACTTTATGTTATGACTTTTATTTTCAACGACGTCACTGTTAGTAGATTGTGTATTTTCATTAAATGGACATTTGAGTTTTCACAAGCAACCTTCTAGTAATTTTTCCGATTGAATGACTTGTGAAATAATTTAAATATATCCATAGGTAGTATTGTAACTTCACCCAATGTTCATGCCTTCATTTTAATTGTAACTTCGTGATGTGAACAAGAAGCAGATGGGTCAATATCTGGAACGCAATTACCGGAAACATTAGTTCACCTTGACCAATTGACTGATAGATATTATATGAACATCAGTTTAAACGGTTATCAGGTATCCTTGATGGGTAAATTAGATCATACCATCAAAATGTCATGATCGACAAATAATGCGGCCGTGAATCCTCACTAATACAGTTTATCAAAGTCAAAGTCAAAATCATTTATTGAAAGTAGCACGTTTTCACGTCATAATTGACAAAGGATAGCACCCCCAAAAGCGCCCCCCTTTCACCACTTCCTAATGTTATGGTTGGAAAGAAGAAGTGGTAATGAACAAACTTCCCAACAACACAGCTGTCTATTACATTTTGTATATTGGATTATAATTTGTTAATAATTTACAAATATTTTAATATTTTTAGTACGATACAATACAATATTTTTAAACACTGAAAATACACAATGTTATTTATCCACTTGAGAGCTGCCATCTGCGTTTATCTGTGAAATAATCATTAACATTATAAAATGCCTTTTTAATGAGAATATCTTTTATTTTGATTTTAAAAGAACAGTTAGTTATAACAGATGAACTGGGATCTATTCTATTTGTTAAGCTTTCGCGCTAATCTACTAAACCGATTGAATTGATGGCATGAACGGACATAAGCCATCCGTGACACGTGGACCCTGTAGATGGCAATGAGTACTTTTTATGTATTTCAGGACAGAATTTCATACTAATATACTTTGTTTGTTAGTAACGGTTTCATGATTAAACACCTGAACTGATTGACATGAAAAGCATTTAGATAGGTGATACTGTAAATAAGGAGATAGGTGTTTCTATTCCGGGTGCGGGACGAACCTATGTCATTTCCTCGGGACATACTTATGTTATTTTTATGCTAAACGAGTGGGTGTATCCAGGAAAAAGAAATATACTATCAAGCTACAGAGTAGCTCGTTGCTAAGTAGCAATTAACCGCACGGGACGATCGATAATTATAATAAGGTTAAACAACGCTTGGTGAGGTCAGTCCGTGGATGGGTGACAATCGTGGCACGAGCTCCCTACGTGTTTCAAAAAGCACATTATACGTATTGGTGAGTCCCGGGTATCATTTGAACAATGAACGAACATGACTGACAGTCGTTACAAGGTATAGCAGTCGGATAATTTGACAATCAGTCCTACCTAGGGGTTTCGTGTTGCCAAGATAGCGGAATAAGGAGGTCATATAATCACTCGCTTCATGTAAAACACACTGTCATTCAGCTGATTCCGGTTAGACTTAGAGTGACCAAAATATTTTCGGGAAAAACTAAAACGGTAATGGCTGATGATAGAACTATCCGTTTAAAATAATGTACTACTATAATGTAGGTACATTTTTTTATGAACATTCACGCAATATGAATTCGTACCCAAATAAATTCGTTAATCATGGCAAGCATGTAACTGAAACCAAAATTGTTCTTTGTAATAGCGAGTTTGCTTAGATTCAATGAAAGCTGCATTTTTGAAGTTTAAAAATGGCACCTGTCGGGGGACATAATGAAAAAAAACTGTGGTATCGCAGCACGTTGGTCGGGCTGCTGGATACACGGGACAGTGAGAGGCACAGGTGATTCGTTCGTCGGTTGACGTTGCTGCGTATATTTTACTATTTTTCGAATTTTCGAAGCACTAGTGATTATGTTAGAAGCGCCTTTTATGTACCGTGACAGGTAGGAATTGATTTAAAATTGCATTTTTTTATTAAATGTGGTCCAAATCTCAGGCAGATGCTCTACATCTGAGCTAAGCCGTAAGTCTCCTAAATATGTTGTAATTTGGATCTAATACAATTCAAAATGATTTCTATTAATAAGGGTTATTGCTGTCCTGATATTATTGAAATATTGATTACAGAAACAAATACATTGTATAAAAATATTATAATTTAATTCAATAAGTCATTTTACAGTCTTTAATAACGGTAGCCGTCTCTCGCGTTGAAGGAGGATTGTCTCGCTCCACTCCTCTGGTTGTTGCGCTGAGCGAAGGGAGGGAGGTACGCTTTCTGGACTCCGGCGACGGAGCTGCCGCTTCCAGCAGCATCGTTGCCGAGAGCAGCGTTGTTGTAGTACTGCTGTTGGCTATCGGCAGCATATTTGCCTTCGCTGTAAGATCCTGGAATATTCAAAAAGAATAAGTTAGAGGGGCTATATTTACCACACAGATGGAGATGTTCAATCATTTAACAGATCTTTGAAAGCAACTGTAAACTAAGAAAATTGAGATGTATGTACCATCATCGAAGATGCCAGCAGCCTCATCGCGAGCGTTCTGTTCCAGAGCCTTCAGGATCTCTTCAGGGATGGGGGGAGGAGTGGGGAGGTGGTCACCCTGGGGCTGGAATCCGTTCTCATCAGCGGTGTACCTGAGTAAAAAATATTGGGTTATAGTAAAATTATTGTAGGTCAACTTTAGCTATTAAGCAATGATTATAAGGTTGCTTGTAGATTCTCACCTTACAGAGTAGACCTGGCCGTCGTCACCAGTGTAGGAGTAGCCGCCCTGAGCCTGAACTCCATTGGTCGCCACTCCGTTCTCTTCGGCGGAGATGCCGTTCTCAGTTTCATAAGCGTATGCGTAAGTCTCTCCATCATTGGAGCTGTCCTGACGGAGGATAGCAGCGTTCCTCTCGAAGGCAGCCTGAGCGCGCTCGGGACGAGCTTCGAAGCCTGAGTAAGCACCAGTCTGGGCATACGCGTTGGGGTTGGAGTAAGCACCAGATTGGTCGCGGAAGCCGTTGGACTGACGAGGAGTATCGAGGAAAGCAGATCCTGAGGCAGCTTGTGCGTTGGGAGGGAGGTAGACCCTGTCTAGTTTGGCGGCCTGCGCCAGAGCGACGGAAGCTAAGATGATGAACTGTAAAACAATTTAGTTTTAAACAACACTTTGCAATCGATAAACAGTAGCAATCACTACGTCACTTTCACTGAGCATCGTGAACTCACCAATTTCATTTTTAATATTTTTATTTTTTATTGTATTGAACCTGCTACCCAGAAGCTGTGGATGCATCTGATAACCTCTGCACGTTATCACAGTTTATATAGTCAGGTGCAGATCAATTAGTTACATCGCAAGTAGCGGCCGATGTTTCTTAATGACGATACGATGCTCGGGGATGAACTTGTTCTATTGCGGTTGACCTTTATTGAAGCTCAACCATAAGAAAGTTTCGCTACATTTTTAAAGAAGTGTTCTGCTATTAGAATTTTGTCGGGGTCAAGTGTACGTTGTATAAATTGCAAATATTTATATTTATTGTCGTTTTAACAATATTTCTTACATAACAATGGTCTTTAAATGGACAGAGCTTTTTTCAGACTATTGGAAACAATCAAAGAATTCAGCCACTAGTATCATTTTATGCAGTGTAAGCATGATGTATTCTCAATTGGTATGTAAAATATTACCTTGTCCAATATAATATTTTAATTGTAATTTCGTGATGTGCGCAAAAAGCAGATGGGTCAATAACTGGAACGCAGTTACCGGAAACATTAGTTCACCTTGACCAATTGACTGGTAGAGGAAATGTGTAGAACGTCATACATATATAGGTCATTTGTTATGGATAGTACGGATAGTACCAACTGTTTGAATTTATTATGGGTAACGGAAATTATGTCAACAGAAATGTCATTACTTGAAAATATTTCTCTGATGATTAGGATAACACTTGTAGATGAGTTTCCTCTCATCTCTAGGAAATGACTAACTCAAAAGTTATTGAGACGATGGTTGATGCCATGATAAAAAAAATATATTAGTATCTTGAAACCGTGAAAAGTTTCTTTAATAATATGTGCAAATAATATTCAAAGTTCAAGCTGTCGCTCAAAGTTTGATCTTAAATATTTACTGTTATTAATTTCCCGGTTCATATGGGCAGTATCTAAATATATAAAACTGACTACCTGACTGACATAGTGATCTTTCAACGCACAACCCAAACCACTGGAGGGATCAGGCTGAAATATGACATGCAGGTAGATGCTATGACGTAGGCACCCGCTAAGAAAGAATTTTCCGAAATTCCCGTAGGAACGAGAAATAACGGGATTTTAAGTAATGCGCGGGCGAAGCCGCTGGCAGAAGCTAGTTAGCAATAATGGTAATAATGACAACACATTAACGCGCTGGCAGAAGATAGCTAGAGCTTACAATTAAAAACTGCCGATACAAAAATAACGTTAAAATCTTCGCAACACCGACGTGACTTGCGTTCGAAACCTTAGCGGAAAGCTACTTTAAAAAAAAATCGCCGGTGTGAATAGGCTATAATAGTGCGTATTTAAGGAGTGAAATGTGTTATGCTTATTGTGTGTTCCACGAGCACTTTATCGGTTGGTAAAGTGCTCTGATATTGATGCTACTGATATTGATGAAAATTGAATTCAGACAATATACTTTATTTTTCTCTGAAAACAGATTCTGTATCCGCTAAGACGCATATAATATGTAAATAAATTGCTTTTCTTTATAAAAAGAATTTGGAAAACATCTGGAAATAATTCACAGAAAATTATAACATACGAGTTTTTAACTGTGGTGTAAGAAAAAGTAACTTTTTCAACGCTAAAAATTATTCATATTATTTGCATTTGTTATGCACAAAAATCAATTTCATGGAGTTATCGCATATTTTCATGATTTTTATGGATATGAATATTTTTGTTGTCGAATGAGTCATGACTTGTAAATCAGACGATTCACATAGGTACGCCATATGGATTCCATAGGGATTTTCCGTAGTCGGGCAGTAATGTGTGAAAGATTCATTAAAGTTAGAACAACAGAAGAGCTGCTACCCCGCTAAACAGGCAAAGCGTAGGGCCGTATGTTAATAGCCATATTATAGGAATTTCAAAAAAGCTGCGAAAATCCCGGACTTGAATTTTTGAAGCCAAGTTTTGCGTGAAAAGTTATTAAGTTCATTTGATATTGGTTCGTTATTAGATAAAATTTAGGTGTCGTCATTATTTTCTTCCTTATTGGTTTTTAAAATACTTTTGAGGTCCTTCAAATTATTTTACTGTGCTTTTTTTTATACATTCTCGTGCCAAATTACATAGCACCATGTCATATAATAATGGAACAAGGTTCAATAGAGAAATTACACATCCAATTTCAGTTATAAATACATTATTTAATTTTAATAAGTCGTTTAACAAGATTATTAGTCAACAGTCTCTAGTAACGGTAGCCGTCTCTCGCGTTGAAGGAGGATTGTCTCGCTCCGCTCCTCTGGTTGTTGCGCTGAGAAAAGGGAGGGAGGTACGCTTTCTGGACTCCGGCGATGGAGCTGCCGCTTCCAGCAGCATCGTTGCCGAGGAAAGCGTTGTTGGTGACAACGGCATCAGCATTGTTGTAGTTGTTGGACTGAGCATCATTGTAGTTGTTGGACTGGGCACCGTTGTAGTTGTTGGATGGAGCATTGTTGTAGTTGATAGCTTGAGCATTTTCGTTGTAGTACTGCTGTTGGTTGTTACCCTCGTATTTGCCTTCGCTGTAGGAACCTATACACACAAAAAAAGAATGCGTTATTCAAATCCTTCGGTAACAACTTTAGCAGAAAGCCATGTTACTTAAAATCCTCACCATCATCGTAGATACCAGCAGCCTCATCGCGAGCGTTCTGTTCCAGAGCCTTCAGGATCTCTTCAGGGATGGGGGGAGGAGTGGGGAGGTGATCACCCTGGGGCTGGAATCCGTTCTCGTCAGCTGTGTACCTGTGAATATCAAAATATTTTTAATAGATATTTGACTGGTTGAATTTGGTAATCATATTACCATCCGGATTTGTAGGTTCTCACCTCACAGAGTAGACCTGGCCATCGTCACCAGTGTAGGAGTAACCGCCCTGAGCCTGGACACCATTGGTCGCCACTCCGTTCTCTTCGGCGGAGATGCCGTTCTCAGTTTCATAAGCGTACGCGTAAGTCTCTCCATCATTGGAGCTGTCCTGACGGAGGATAGCAGCGTTCCTCTCGAAGGCAGCCTGAGCGCGCTCGGGACGAGCTTCAAAGCCGTTAGAGTAAGCACCGTTCTGGGAGTAAGCACCATTCTGGGAGTAAGCATCGGTGTCAGAGAATCCATTGGAGAAGGCACCAGTTTGGTCTTGGAATCCGTTGGACAGGCGAGGAGTCTCGAGGAAGGCAGATCCAGCTGAAGCTTGGGCGTTGGGTGGGAGGTACGTCTTGTCCAATTTGGCAGCCTGGGCCAAAGCGACAGCGGCTAACACGATGAACTGGAAAAAAGAAGATAATTATATCAAATTATTAATTTTAAGTATTGTTAGGGAGTAGTTTAATTATGATAATTAAAATTCTTGTTATTATATTAGAACAAGATGTTCACTATTTATTGACATCTAAATCTCCCAAATATTTGTTATTCTTTATTGTTTAATTTTTTATTTGTTTTAATTAAAATTTCAAAAGCTACTATTGTCTCACCAATTTCATTGTTATTATTTGTTTTGGTGTTGGTAAGATGAACTTGCTACCCAGAAGCTGTGGATGCAACTGATAACCTTACAAAGTCAGTACAGTATATATAGTTTGGTGTAGGTCGATCTACTTCTTCTGAAGTCGTGGCCGATGTTTCATCATCACGATATTATGATTTGCTCGAGGATGGACTTGTATAATTGTCGGGGATGGCTTTATGCAAGATACCTCGTTAGGTCATCTTTTGCACTTTGAATGTATCTACAGATCTTGATGGATGGATTATTAATGTAAGTGTTTTTGCAATGAGATCTTTGAAAAATGTTACTGCTTCGGACTTTTAAAGATGAAATGTTTTCTAGTGGCTTAATCATTATTTATTCCTATTTTTTTTTGTCCATCTTTGTGACTTTTTGTCAGCATTTTCTTCTAGCTATTTCCACAAAGCAAATCCATGTAATTATTTCTCACTTAATTTCTCATAAATAAAAAATAGATACATATTTTCGATCGTTTATTTTCTTGTTCAGTAACACATACTTCAACTTGAACTCGATGAAACATTACGCATTGGTTACGAACGTTAACGTTAAAGCTTGGTTCCTTCCCACATAGTGCGCTTGACACACAAATCCTATTTGAATGGTCGTACATATTACCGTGCATATGGACACTTAGTCTCGATCGCGCATCAATTTTCGACCTTGCCCACTTACAAATTCCATTGCGGGCTTCTTTTGTAGGGTGACCATGGTTTGCAAGCTCTATGAGCTTTTTAGGAAAAAAGATTTAATTAAGTACTCGTAGTTAGTTGGTTTGAAAGTAAGTCTCGTGACAACATCATAATTATAAGTTGTATCAAACGTAAAATGACGATGTAAGTACCTAACAGTAAAAGTTTTAGTGTAAAAGTTTATCTTTCTTTTGCCTTTAAATAAAAGCTTCTTTAGTAGGTCTTTTTAGTCGATATGGCTAGGATGAATGTTATTTGTGAGAGGACGGCAAACAGAAGAGAATAGAAGAAGAAAAAATGCTGTACCGACCCCAAATAATGGCAGGAAGATGATAATAGTAGGTCTGTTACGATTTTTTTTAACTTTCCTTGTTTTGACATAATTAAAATAAAATATCAACAATCCAACATATCATCATTTCAATGAAAGCCTACATGAAACTACAAATAAGTACCTATTTAATAAAAGTTATTCTACTTCGAACTTAGTTATTTGAATGACACATCAAGTATCCTTTGAATAAAAAATAATGAATTGTACTGTAATAATGCTACAATAATCACATGACATGTCATATTATTGACATTTTGGACGTGAGAAGGGTTTGAATCTAGACCTTGAAATCTCAAGATGTTAATACCTTTTATTGTACGTGACATCAAGTTTCTATTGAGACGGAAAGCTTTGTCATTGTTTAAGCACCAGTCATTATTAATATTATTTAATAAATATTTCATAATAGCATAATTACGAGTTTCATCATCAGGTATTGTTTAATTGTTGTAAATGATTAAATGGCTTCTAAGGGCACAACTGTTATTTTGAATTTTCAAGGGCATATGATTTTATATATGTACACAGTACACAAATAAATAATTATTTATCAATAGAAATTTTGATAAATCGTACATCAATCATCATCAGTCATGAATTATTTTAATTTGAGTTCATTAATAGTCAGATGGTGGAACATAGCTTTAAAAATATATGTATAATATACTGTACAGACAGTCTCTGTAATAAGCTATGCATGGTCACCCCACACCAATATGACCTTACAATGGATCGGCTTCCGATGATCGTTGTGATAGCGGTCTAAATCGTGATTAATTAACTTTTGCCAAATAATATCGACTAAATAATAAACTTATATCGATTTACAGCAATATTCAAATACACATAACCGAGTACCTACAAAGTAATTGGGGTTTTTTGCGTAATATGCAGATTTTTGGATCATGTTTTAAAGGTTAATTNAGCCTGAGCGCGCTCGGGACGAGCTTCAAAGCCGTTAGAGTAAGCACCGTTCTGGGAGTAAGCACCATTCTGGGAGTAAGCATCGGTGTCAGAGAATCCATTGGAGAAGGCACCAGTTTGGTCTTGGAATCCGTTGGACAGGCGAGGAGTCTCGAGGAAGGCAGATCCAGCTGAAGCTTGGGCGTTGGGTGGGAGGTACGTCTTGTCCAATTTGGCAGCCTGGGCCAAAGCGACAGCGGCTAACACGATGAACTGGAAAAAAGAAGATAATTATATCAAATTATTAATTTTAAGTATTGTTAGGGAGTAGTTTAATTATGATAATTAAAATTCTTGTTATTATATTAGAACAAGATGTTCACTATTTATTGACATCTAAATCTCCCAAATATTTGTTATTCTTTATTGTTTAATTTTTTATTTGTTTTAATTAAAATTTCAAAAGCTACTATTGTCTCACCAATTTCATTGTTATTATTTGTTTTGGTGTTGGTAAGATGAACTTGCTACCCAGAAGCTGTGGATGCAACTGATAACCTTACAAAGTCAGTACAGTATATATAGTTTGGTGTAGGTCGATCTACTTCTTCTGAAGTCGTGGCCGATGTTTCATCATCACGATATTATGATTTGCTCGAGGATGGACTTGTATAATTGTCGGGGATGGCTTTATGCAAGATACCTCGTTAGGTCATCTTTTGCACTTTGAATGTATCTACAGATCTTGATGGATGGATTATTAATGTAAGTGTTTTTGCAATGAGATCTTTGAAAAATGTTACTGCTTCGGACTTTTAAAGATGAAATGTTTTCTAGTGGCTTAATCATTATTTATTCCTATTTTTTTTTGTCCATCTTTGTGACTTTTTGTCAGCATTTTCTTCTAGCTATTTCCACAAAGCAAATCCATGTAATTATTTCTCACTTAATTTCTCATAAATAAAAAATAGATACATATTTTCGATCGTTTATTTTCTTGTTCAGTAACACATACTTCAACTTGAACTCGATGAAACATTACGCATTGGTTACGAACGTTAACGTTAAAGCTTGGTTCCTTCCCACATAGTGCGCTTGACACACAAATCCTATTTGAATGGTCGTACATATTACCGTGCATATGGACACTTAGTCTCGATCGCGCATCAATTTTCGACCTTGCCCACTTACAAATTCCATTGCGGGCTTCTTTTGTAGGGTGACCATGGTTTGCAAGCTCTATGAGCTTTTTAGGAAAAAAGATTTAATTAAGTACTCGTAGTTAGTTGGTTTGAAAGTAAGTCTCGTGACAACATCATAATTATAAGTTGTATCAAACGTAAAATGACGATGTAAGTACCTAACAGTAAAAGTTTTAGTGTAAAAGTTTATCTTTCTTTTGCCTTTAAATAAAAGCTTCTTTAGTAGGTCTTTTTAGTCGATATGGCTAGGATGAATGTTATTTGTGAGAGGACGGCAAACAGAAGAGAATAGAAGAAGAAAAAATGCTGTACCGACCCCAAATAATGGCAGGAAGATGATAATAGTAGGTCTGTTACGATTTTTTTTAACTTTCCTTGTTTTGACATAATTAAAATAAAATATCAACAATCCAACATATCATCATTTCAATGAAAGCCTACATGAAACTACAAATAAGTACCTATTTAATAAAAGTTATTCTACTTCGAACTTAGTTATTTGAATGACACATCAAGTATCCTTTGAATAAAAAATAATGAATTGTACTGTAATAATGCTACAATAATCACATGACATGTCATATTATTGACATTTTGGACGTGAGAAGGGTTTGAATCTAGACCTTGAAATCTCAAGATGTTAATACCTTTTATTGTACGTGACATCAAGTTTCTATTGAGACGGAAAGCTTTGTCATTGTTTAAGCACCAGTCATTATTAATATTATTTAATAAATATTTCATAATAGCATAATTACGAGTTTCATCATCAGGTATTGTTTAATTGTTGTAAATGATTAAATGGCTTCTAAGGGCACAACTGTTATTTTGAATTTTCAAGGGCATATGATTTTATATATGTACACAGTACACAAATAAATAATTATTTATCAATAGAAATTTTGATAAATCGTACATCAATCATCATCAGTCATGAATTATTTTAATTTGAGTTCATTAATAGTCAGATGGTGGAACATAGCTTTAAAAATATATGTATAATATACTGTACAGACAGTCTCTGTAATAAGCTATGCATGGTCACCCCACACCAATATGACCTTACAATGGATCGGCTTCCGATGATCGTTGTGATAGCGGTCTAAATCGTGATTAATTAACTTTTGCCAAATAATATCGACTAAATAATAAACTTATATCGATTTACAGCAATATTCAAATACACATAACCGAGTACCTACAAAGTAATTGGGGTTTTTTGCGTAATATGCAGATTTTTGGATCATGTTTTAAAGGTTAATTCGGTTCGACTTTTGTAAAGAATTCAATTAAGTTAATTAGAGAATCTTTAAAGATTTTGTATTGTAAAGGTTTTAATTGCTGTTGTTTGTGATTATGGCGAAATGGTCGTAATTGGTCCACCTCAGGCTATTCCATTGATGATTAGAAGTGTGATGTCATTTGTTTCGAATAGTATTCGAATGTAGCTAATGTTTTTTTGTCTCGGGGCCATTATTCTTAGATGGTGATATCGGAGTCGGTAGCTCAGATGTTTTTTTTAGTCTAAACCAATGTTTGTGGATTCACGTTACTATACTTGTTCAAATACACGTGAGCTTTTAGAAAATCATCATCCTCAACCTTTTTATCATCCAACTGCTAAGCCCAGGCCTTCTCTCACACAAAGAAGTTTAGCGTTAATCACCACGCTTGCTGAATGCGGGTTGGTGATTTCAGACTAAGACTCGTAGTTCAGGTTTCTTCGTTCAGTTTTTCTTCAAAAAGCTTCAAGTTCAAAAGCTCTCAAAAACACAAACGTTAATATATTCGTAATGGATACCAAATATAATTTGTTTTGATTTACTATCACTAAATAACCGCATCGAAATATTATGCCAATTATCTTGTTAGTATTCAAATCTATTTTCGTTTTTGAATAAATGTGCATGAAAAAGCGATGAATTTTAAAGAGTGGTATTGTATATTTTCAATATACATTAGTACTAATTTTGATATAAATCTAGAATTACAGTAATACATGGGGTTACACCCTCTTACTGAGAAGCCTACTTCCCATACCCTAATAAAAGTAGCGTACTGTGTCCTTTCCCAGGTAATTGACTACTTATCTGTGTAGGTCATGGTCTAGGTCGTGGATGTGGGACAAAATATACAGACTATATTAATTTCGCATTAATATTTTTGTTTTAATTTTTAGTATTTGTTGTTATAGCGGCAACGGAAATACATCATTTTTGAAAATTTAAGCTTTCTACCTATCATGGTTTATGAGGTACAGCCTGAAGACAGACATACAGACAGACAACGAAGTCTTATTAATAGGGTCCCGTCTTACCCTTTCGGTACGGAACCCTAAAAAATACCCATGTGAAACTGGGAAATGTGACTAGTGATAAGTAGGACCTATACAATTCGACTCGACCAACCATTAATTTATCAACATACAAACTTAACTTTAACTTCCATTGTCTATCCATCGTTAACTCAAAACGGTTAGATACAGATCAGAATCGCGTTGACCTAAATTACAGTTACCCAGCATCCGTTTTCAGAGATCACGGTCGGAGTATAGCGTGACATAAATCTGAAGATAAATCGCCTCTTTGCTTCAATAACGTGGTAAGTCCCGAAAATTCACTTTTCAAGATACCACATTATTGAAGCAAAGAGGCGAAATATGGCCATTGTGAATATTAGGTACCCTTTGAATTATGTTTGTTATATTCACAATAAGGATTTGCGATCTCGTACTTTGTAAAAGGTACAATAGTTAGTCTTGCAATGCCTGTCTGTAAATACAAGTCGATTTAATAAGTACAGACGACAGCACATCAAGTTACCACAATCTATCAAATTTCTGCAATAGATTTTCAAACTTATCGCAATGACCTGCAAACCTGCTGTTGTCTGTACTATGACTATCTGTAAAGTTTTGAGTTTGACAAGAAACTTTTGATTTAATAAATTTTGTAAACTTTCATTTCTCTACACAAGCACATAATAAAAATATTTAGCCAATCCGTGACCTAAATAATTTTATTATATCTCTAGGTAAAATATTAAGCGGTTGGTTCAACTTCTGGGATTGTTCGAATGAGTTGCCGCATTTTCGGTACTCGAAGAGAACCCAGGAGGATCATAGGTTTATTTTAGTCTGTAGGTAAAATTCTGAAACTCCCTCCGACCGCCCCCGCAAAGGGAAAGGTCATTTGATGATGACAATTTAAAAAAAAAAAATACTACTATGGATTATAATTCCTATAATATAGCGTAACCACAACCCCATATGTATATAGCGTAGGTACTTCTTTTGCAAACATTTGCGGCAATATTTAATTATCTCTGCTAAATACAAACACTATGAAACTGCCTTCATATTCGAACTACATTTCCTACACCCAGATCATTTAGCAGCTAAATCAAAGCACCTACAGCTAAACGTGATAGGTTCATATTGCAGCGTGATGCGCGCGCGCCGCCCAGGGGGCAAAGTTAGTTAATAACGCCTTATGTCTTCATCTTGCTAGATAAATAGAGATCACACTGAGAATCGTGTTAGTTGAGCATTATTTTTAATGGGGTTTAATTACTTATATTTTTTGCCAATTTTTTGTGTTTAATTTTGCAAGATAAAACTTACTATTTATTACTACTGCATGATAATCTACTAGTCACATGATCTTGTAAGGTTCAGTCATAATGGCATCTGAAAATATTACATACCATCTATTGTTTTGAAAAAACTTAAAGCACGTTAGTTGTGTTTATAGTAACTACGACATAAATATAGGTGTATGCTATTTGTGGGCTATATACTAAATAATTAATCGGCTATGCAAAAAAAGGAATAAGTAATAAACTTAACTAATCTGTGTCTAAATACAGAAGCTGCATGTTTATGTCAAGCCAAACAAGTGTACACTGTAATTTGTACTTCTATAAGGAATGGCCGATGTTATAAAAACTTATTGGGTACTAGTTTTCGCCGTCCACTTTGCACGCGTCTTATGAAAGCAACTTCGTGAATCCGAATAAAAATATAGGCCAATACTTAAGAATAAGAATATCATTTATTTGCATAAAACATGGTATACAAGATGGTGGTTTAAATATAATAAGCTTTCAACAGCGCTATCAAACATTGAATAATGTTCGTAAATTTAATTAGTAGTTTAAAATTTTAGTGCCTTTAAACAAACAAACTCTTCAGCTTTATAATATTAGCAAAGGCACATTTAGAAGCACCTAAATCATTTTCAAAGTCTACAAGTTTTTATTACATACTTATTGCATACTAGAGATATAAATTATTTAGCATGGATGCTTTTTACATTATTTATAAGTCGTATATGCACTTAAGCTCTGAACTATTGGTGCCATATAGGAAACAGCCTACATGACATTGTGCAAGCATCTATTGCATATCAATACTCATTGTATGAAAGTCCTGGCAACACCTTATAGTAATGTCTATGAACAAGCCGTACTATTTATGAGTACATTTAACCCTACAAGACGATAATTGAAAGTATCATGCGCATACAAGTCTCGCTGTCTATCTAATAAAGCTGAAGTGTTTGTTTGTATGTTGTTGAAATTATTTCAGTGTTGGATAGCCCATCGAGGAAGGCTATAGGCTACTTTTTATCCGGGTGCGTAGAGTAGTCCCCACGAGACCTTAAAGTGTTTATTTGTTTGGTTGGTTTCATCGATTCTTCTTAAAAACTGGTTGATTTGTTTTTCGGTGTTCCAAAAAAACCTTAGAGCTTTAGCAAATTTTTCAGGTATTTTTGTAGGTACCATGCATAATATGACGGCAATGTGTATACCTAAGTAAGATTATTTCATCGTTCATCGAAGTATTTTCCAAGGAACGAGGGCTAAACCGCCAGTAGAAGCTGGTACTACATAATGCTGAAGAATTTCTTAGACAATTAACAATATTGGCAAAAAGTCTACATTTCATTCGGGTACGTGAATTGGTTTCCTATTGTTGCAGGCGAAGCCACGAGCTACAGTTAGCATAGTATATTTAGTACATAAAGCACAGGTTATGCTCATCATTGTATTATTATTATTATCGTCATCTGGAGAACAACGTGTGATGTTTGGGTCGTAATGTTATTGCGTCTATACATGAACCAACATTGTGGTGTTTCAACATTATCATATTATGTAGGAAATATTCTTTGCAAGTGCTATTACGTATAATGTTATGGTTTAGTTAGCAGTAAGGAATAAACTTTAGTAGCTATTACATACGTAATAATAGGTATAAAGCTTGTGCATCTGGTTACTTAAACGCGCTAAGTTCATGAAAAATGTGACCATTTTCACATTCTTTTAGTGTTAAATAGCCAACTTATTTATTTCAGCTAAAAGTGGAGAAGCTATTAAATACATGGAAAATATTAATACAGAACCAGGTATTTGTTTTAAGACACCCTCCTAAAAGAAAAGCGATCCTATTTTTTTCTAGTACAAAAATCTTCAAAAATTTTACGACGTATATATTTATGAAATTGAAAATTAATAGCAACATCCCTTTGCTCACACCCACACCTACAATCAACTACAGCCCACAATCAAAATAAAATATTTTCAACTGTTGGACCGTGTATCGGGGCACTAATTCGTATCTGTGCAATCAACGTCACACTCGGTACCGTGATCACTGTTATTAGTGCGCCTTTGCACAATTACCTTTTAAGTTTTAACTATATAGTCGTGATCATGTACATTGGCCTACTTTTGATTTATATCTTATAAAAAATTGTTCCGGGTTTTAAATATAATGTAAAAGTTGTTTCTCAGGGTTTCAGTTGTGTCACGGGGAGTGTTTTTTCGTATTCGGATCATCCGAATGTAGCTTTCCAACTGTGAAAGATTTTTTTTCAAATGGGCTTAGTAGTTTCGGAATTTCTAGGCTAGAAACAGAAAACCATGTATAACATGAGTTGAGAATGTCCTGTGTATTCCTAGATAACATAAGTATTGGGGAATAATTATAATTTACTTCAACGTGTGTTTTAGTCTGTTTCTGTCAATTTGCCAAAACAAAATAAATATTATAAATCAGACAACTTAAAAAAAAAAAAACTAAAATCATGTGATGCACATCGTATTTATTTTAAGCACGCATAATTGTGATGAATAGCTAGCATTAGCCCGCAGGCCAGTCAAGACCATACATCACTCAATATATCAAAACCTTCATAAATATCAATGTAATTACACCCCACATAAAGTCATACATCACCGAAAATTTGAACTCAATAAATAAAATATTGAAGAGCTCGTGGCTAAGTCAATGAGTTTGGATCAATCGATCATAAGGTTAAGCAACGCTTGGCGCGGTCCATCTTGTCATGACGTCATGACGAGTTCTTCCATGCTTCGGAAGGCACAATATTTTGATGTGTCCTGGCTGTCGTTTGAATATCTTTGGTAATCGTTACGGGTAGTCAGAAGCTAGTAAGTCTGTCAACCAATCTTATCGGGTTACCCAAGTAACTGGGTTATGGAGGTCAGATAGGCAGTCCTTGTTAAACACTGGTTCTCAGCTACATCCAGTTAGACTGGAAGCCGACCCAACGTAGTTGGTAAAAAGTAATGAATAAATATAATATAAATCATACGCCACGCCTCTCCATCATCACTATACTGAACCATCTTCACACGACTGCGATCGTGATGCAAGTGAACCGTTTCCTAACACTTTAGTTCACACATTATTTAGTTTAAATTAGTTTACTAACCATTATTGGGCTTGTTATTACTTTTACGTGTTTTTTTATTGAGTTTTTAGTTGATAACCAATTGGTTATAGGCTTTTATTGACGCATTTTACTGTTAAAAGTGACTTTTAGTATCCATAAGTCATATTTTATTTTTGTTTAGTATTTTTTATGTTTTTGCGTTGTAGTTTTTCGTGGCCTTCATTAACTAATATTAAGGTGTTGCCTAAGGCGCGATGACTTGCAGGGTCAATGATAATATGGAATTAATGCACTTGGTCATGTACAGCAATGCACGTCATTGTTCGTGTTTAAGAGCTTCTACAGACTATTCTTCGTCTTCCTATTACAGAGACTGTAGATAATTTTACGTAATAAGCCCCAGTGATAAAGTTTATAACACTATGGTCTTGATGGCGAGTTTTGCTATGATACTGTTTTCAAACATATGTCAGCATAAGATTGTAGGTATATCGCGCGAGATTCCAAACTCATAAATTATTGAAATTTTTACAATTTTATTACACAAAATTTTGCTGATTCTTTCAGATCATAGATGAGTCAGGCCTCCGTATTAATTAAGTAGGAATACCAATTTATACGTACTAAAGTAGTGCAAATATAGGGCTGGGTGAATTGCTATAATTTACACCGAAATACTTTGTTTACTGATATTATTCTAAGTTCAGCACAAGTTTCGGGAAACTTGATGTACTTTATTGATGTCTTTGACAATGATTTCTCAACATTTCGATAGTGCGTGTAAATGTCATGTGAAACCTGCGTCAGTTCCCTGTTTGCTACATTCGCATCCATAGACCCAGACAGCTTGTAATACATGTATTATTCATTTATTCTGTAACTCATAGATTTCAATGATGACACATCTATTACAGTATCTTGATATAATATTTACCTGCGTAGTATGAGGACAGACTGTCGTCTAACTGCGAAATTCAATAACCTATATGTCGATTAGAGATAAGAATTTAACGTTACTTGTATGGAGCTTATGTCAAAAATTTCTCCCTAGTAAGCAAATTATCAGACAGATAAGCTTACCGGTATCCCCATAATTCTATCTATTCGTTAATTTGCTAACTAAATATAAAATTTTCACATCAGCCATACAGGTCAGGCTGCGGGTTGTTTGAAAGAGTTACCGCGGCCCCTGCACAAAGTGTTCCCGAAGGAACACGGTGGGTTTTAGTCAGTAAAAGTTTGACACTCCCTCACGCTGTCACCCAAAGCGGGAGGGGTCATACTGATGATTTCCCATCGTTCAAAAAAAAGCCATTCAGGTCAAATTCCTTTCCTGTAAGCAAAAAAACTGATCGATAGAATATTGGGAGTTACCTAGTTGTTCTTGTGGTCGCTTATACTTTGTTTTTCATACAATATTGAAACCGTCTAATATATCAATAACAGACTCATTTTTGACGCGGTTTTTGTAAAAGTTATATCTCAAAGCTATATCTCAAAAACTGCTATCTGCATCATTGTCGAAATGGTTGGTATACAAATTGTTACCGAATTGCGAATGCTATAAGAAAGATAAGGCAGCTGACGGATGTAGAAACAGCTAGACTGGTATATTTTAATTACTTCCACAGCATCATGTCGTATGGCATTTTGCTATGGGGACGAGCTGCTGACATTGAATGCATATTTGTCTTGCAAAAGCGAGCTGTCAGAGCTATGTATAACCTACGTGGTCGTGAATCTCTTAGAGAACTGTTACCTTGCCAATTTATTTATGAAAATATCATGTATGTTAGGAAAAACCTACATTTATTTGATAAGATAAGTGATAGACATAATTATAACACTAGAAATAAAAATAAATTAGCTGTTCCGCAGTTTAGACTGTCTAAAGTACATACATCTTTCATGGGATATTGTGTCAAATGTTATAACAAATTACCCGATAACATTCTAGAATTGAGTGAAAAGAGGTTTAAAACTCACATAAAAGCCACACTTTGTAAGCAAGCATATTATAAACTAGAAGACTACATTCAAGATAAAAATGCTTGGAAACATGCTGGTCCTGCTCCATAGGACATANTTACCCGATAACATTCTAGAATTGAGTGAAAAGAGGTTTAAAACTCACATAAAAGCCACACTTTGTAAGCAAGCATATTATAAACTAGAAGACTACATTCAAGATAAAAATGCTTGGAAACATATCCTCCGGAAACATATATCCGGTCCTGCTCCATAGGACATAGTGACAATAATATCAATATGTAAGTTTGTACCAAATATAAATCAATTTGTAAATGTGATGTAGTAGTTAATTTCTTTTGTTATTGTTTTATTCTCATATTTTATATGTGATTCTACATGATCTTCGCATAATATTATTCTATGTATCAATATGTACATAAAACTGTAATTCTATTTTTTTAAAAAGAGTAACCATGGAGTTTCTTGCCCGTTCTTCTCCATAGGAAGCTACTTTTGGAATAGGCAACTAGAATCAACCTTAGTTATATTTTTCTTGACATTCATAAGTGCTTGTAAAGGCCTAAATGAAATAAACCATTTGACTTGGACTTTGACTTTGAATTTCACAGATTATCCGACAGACGGACGGACAGACAAACATGGCGAAATTATAAGGGAATTTGATTTCTGGATATTATTTATTTTAGTAATAAACCCAAGGATTAAATGGAAAGAATAGACCCTTTTGTAATCCAACAAGTACCAAATAAAACATTCATTATCTATCTGGTTTCTGATTTACTTACTTATTTTTAAGGGAAAAATAGATAAACCGCCTAGAATGGAGCTCAGAAACTGGCTACTATTAAAAATTATTTTTCTACAAAAATTAAATAAATTTTGTGATTTTCTGTTACGAAAAGATCTCGTATCCTCTAAGTATGTATAAAAAGGTTTGGCTTATTGATTATAATAGCGCAATAAAGCTGCGGGATATTATTTTATGGATTCGAAATATGGCTATCGAAAAGTCGTTTCTTTAAATATTATGTAGGTACCTATACCTATACCTATATTTATTACTTAAAAGCACAATAAACATGTCATGAAAGAAATTATGGTATGTTGGTTGACTAAAATAAGGATTTCTTAATTGAAACACTTTGTTTCTTAAATGTAATTAAAAGCTAGTGTCAGCTTTGCATCATTTATTTAATTTACTTTAACATTTCAATCACATAGTGACTCCACATTATATTCTATACATTTCGTATAAATATGTACAAAATATTTTTATAAGCGTACTACGTAGTTTTTTTTTTACATTTTATCTATTTGCTTGTCTCTTAATTATAAATTAATTAATCTATCCTTGGTTTAGTATTTATATCCTTCCTCGGGGCTGAAGCTTGGGGGCTGGCGAGGGCCACCGAAGTTCTCGCTGGGCCTGTTCTGTCCAGCAGGTCCGAAGCTGGATGGAGAGCCGTTCTGACCTGGCCTGTTTTGGCCAGCAGGTCCAAAACCAGACTGGGCACCAGTTTGTCCGGGCCTGTTCTGGCTTGAAGGTCCGAAACCAGATGGACCACCCTGAGCAGGTCCAGACTGCGAGCCCTGAGATCCAGGACGGTTGTAGTTGTAGCCAGAGTCAGTCATCGACGGCTGACGTTGAGATCCGAAAGGTCCCTGGGCGGGTCCGGAAGCTGATCCAGCAGGACCGCTGGGCCTGGGGAATCCTGAGCCAGTGGGGCCAGATGTGCCACTTGGGCCCGAGGGTGTGTACTGTCCTACTGAGCTAGGCTTGGAGAAAGGTGATCCCTGCCCGATGGAACCGGGTGCTGAACCAGATGGTCCGTTGCCAGCAGGTGAACCGGAGGGGAATCCTGCACTGGGCCTAGAAGCGGGACCAGATAAAGGTCTTGATCCTTGAGCAGGGCCATTACCAAAAGCAGGTCCTTGATTTGCAGAAACAGGGAAGCCGGATTGTCCCGAAGGTGCAAAACCTTGGGCGTTGGGCCTGGCTCCTGATCCTTGAGGTCCACCAAATTGGGTCTGAGGTCTGTTGTATTGGTATCCGTCATCTTGACCTTGTGCTGATTGTCCTTGAGGTCCGAAACGAGCAGGGCCATTGTTTCCAGAAGGTCCAGCAGAGGCAAATGGAGAACCTTGGTTTATTCCTGATGGCCGAGATGGGAACCCTTGAGCTCCAGTAGGTCTGTTCGAGCCAGAAGGAGAGGCACTAGGAGCACCATATTGGGAAGCTGGGGACTGGCTACCTTGAGTTGGGAAACCTTGAGGTCCACTGGGCCTAGCAGCACCAGAATTGGCAGAGGGTGCTCCATATTGGGAAGCTGGGGACTGGCTGCCTTGAGTGGGAAAACCTTGAGGTCCACTGGGCCTAGGAGCACCAGAATTGGCAGAGGGTGCACCGTATTGGGAAGCTGGAGACTGGCTGCCTTGAGGGCCGAAACCTTGAGCACCAGAGGGCCTGGGAGATCCGGAGGGTGTAGGAGCACCATACTGGTTACCCTGGAAACCTTGAGATCCAGATGAGGAGGCAGTAGGAGCATTGTATTGGTAGCCTGAGTCACGACCACCTTGGGCTCCAGAAGACCTAGATGGACCCAAAGGTGAAGATGCTGGGGCACCACCAAACTGCGAGGATGGACCTTGAGGTGCAGCAAAGACGGGAGCATTGTACTGAGAGGCAGAGGACTGATCACGTTGAGAAGGGAAGCTTGACCCAGAAGGCTTGTTGGAACCGGCAGAAGCAGATTGAGAAGGAGCGCCATATTGAGAGGCAGGTCCAGATTGGGCGGGTGATCCAGAAGGAGTGCTTCCAGGTGCGTTGTACTGGTAACCTGAGTCCCTTCCACCCTGGGCTCCAGCATTAGCTAGGCCCGAAGCAGGCGAGGCACCGAATTGAGAAGAAGGACCCTGAGATCCAGACGAAGTAGGGGCACCAAACTGGGGAGTAGAAGACTGACCACGCTGAGCAGGGAAACCAGCAATTCCATTTGTGCCTACAGCTCCAGCTTGAGAAGGAGCACCATACTGAGAAGTGGGTCCTTGACCAGGCCGGGTTGCATAACCTTGAGGTCCAGATGAAGCTGAAGCAGGTTCATTTTGACCAGGGGCGCCATACTGGGAAGCTGGTGACTGACCACGTTGACCTGGGAATCCTGATCCACTCGTAGCAGGTCCAGATTGAGCGGGGGCTCCGTATTGAGAGGCAGGACTCTGGCTAGCCTGACCTTGACCCTGGTAGGATGGAGAGGCTCCACCTGAGTACTGCTGGGGTACAGGGCTGTTGTCTTCTTCAGGGTTGTAGGCGCCTGAAACATTATTGAAAAGTAATTAGTTTCATAGATCAAAGATTCAATTTTAAAATCCTTTAATGATATAACAAAAACTGGATTCAAGCCAATTTGCTAGTAAATTAACAGAAACTATGTCGACCAAAAAAAGTACGCTTCTAAAAAACTGTAAATTAGTATCTCACAACTTTTGAACTTGTAGCTACCATAATTGCGAACATATTTACGCCATCACGAATCATTTTCTCATAAAAATCGTGCCAAGTAATAGTAATTTGGCAAAAAACATATTAGTACAGAGGCGGTTTACTGCTATTAAAATATTAATAGCTGTAATTAAAGTTACCAAACATAAGGTTCAGAAATGATGTCAGATATCAATGTCAGTCAACGTCTTCTTGTACTTTGGTAACTCAATAAATGTAATTATAAAAATGTGAATTAAGTGACGTTCAAGTGATGAGATCATATCGAAGGCCTCATGAAGTTAAGGTGTCAAAGTTCACTCGTGTATCACAAAAATGAGTTAGGAAGTAAATTATTTTCAGAGACCAAATAACTTTCAATTTCTGTTATTCTCACCAAAATAGCTTGACAAGTGATCGATAGTGTTTTGTTCGTATTTATTGAATTGGAAAGTCAGAAGCAAGAAGTAGCCAAGTAAGGGCAAGAAAAACTTCAATACAATATCTGTGCGAACTCATGTGCAGGGTGGTTTGATGGCTAACTAAGGTATTGCAAAGTTAGTTAGCGCAAACTGCAGTTGATGTACACCAAAAGTCGCTATACATATCCAAAGTGCCAAAACTGCTACACAACGTACGCTCCATAAGTTGGTATACAACATACACTCCAAAACTAGCTATACATTCTAAAAGTTCAAAAGTAGCTAAACACTCAACTGCCAAAATTAGCTGCACAACCAAA
>NWSH02000210.1:11797432-11820194 GCA_002382865.2 Heliothis virescens
GTGTAGCGAGTTATGGCGGTTTGGTTGTGCAGCTAATTTTGGCAGTTGAGTGTTTAGCTACTTTTGAACTTTTAGAATGTATAGCTAGTTTTGGAGTTTATGTTGTATACCAACTTATGGAGCGTACGTTGTGTAGCAGTTTTGGCACTTTGGATATGTATAGCGACTTTTGGAGTTGACTGTACTAAAGTACTATGTATAGAAATGATTTTTCAAAGAAGCAGATTTTAAACATATATATTAACTGTGGTAGCCTAAAGAACTGAACCTAAGAAATATAAATTATCAATGAATGATGTATCGAGTTTTAAGTTTTAGATTCTTAGCTTGAATTAGAAGCGTGTCACAGTTTTGCAAGCAGTTTCACACGGAACAACTACCTATTAGGAACTGATAACGAATTTATATAAAACACGCGTGATTATAACCCATGATTTTACATTGTATCAATAAAAAAGTTATTCAATCGCTTCATATAATCACTTTGAGCGATCAAGAAATCTTCCCACAAATATGACAATAACTAATAGCATAAAAGTAAAATGCTGAGAAACAACGGACTAACCTTCTTGTGTGCCCGCTGCTGCAGCCCTCGCGTTCTCTTCCAGAGACTTCAAGATTTCTTCAGGAATCGGGGGAGGAGTTGGAAGGTGATCACCCTGGGGTTGGTAACCATTCTCGTCAGCAGTATACGTCACACTGTATTGCTGGCCATCATCACCAGTGTAAGAAAAGCCACCCTGAGCCTGGACACCGTTGGTAGCAACACCAGATTCTTCAGCAGAAATGCCGTTTGAAGTTTCGAAACTGTACGAGAAAGTTTCACCATCATTCTGGTTTTCGTATCTGAGGATTTCAGCGTTCTTGTCAATGGAGGCGCGTTCGCGTTCAGGCTGAGGCTGGCTGGCGTAGGCGGCCGCGTCTTGTGGTCCTTGGCTTCCGAAAGGTGCCTGTCCAAAGGTGGGAGAACCCTGGCTGGGAGCGGAGCTAGCATCACTAGGAGCGTTGTACTGAGAAGGCTGGCCAAATCCAGAGGGGCCTTGTCCAGGTGCGGGGCTTGCACCACCAGCTGGAGCACCATACTGGGAAGCAGGCTGTCTGATTCCCGCAGAGCCCTGTCCAGCTGGGCCGGAGCCAGAAGGAGCACCGTATTGCGAGGTAGGTTGTCCAAATCCGGACTGTCCAGAAGATGAGGGCTGGCCAAAACCACTAGGGCCTTGTCCGGCCGCAGGGCTTCCAGGAGCGTTGTACTGAGAGGCAGGCTGGCCAAATGATGAAGAGCCTTTAGGCAAGCCAAAGGCAGGTTCGCTTCCAGGGGCCGTCAAAGAGCCAGGGCTTCCTCCAGCAGAGCCCGCACTTGCGGGAGGCAAGTACGTCCTGTCCAACTTGCCAGCATAGCTGCAAGCTATCACTGATAAAATAATAAGCTGAAAAGATAAAATTTTAATAAATTAGACTTTAAATAAACGACTAAATTGCACGGCAAATTGAAGGCACAGATTTGTCATGTTAGATTGAGTCACAGTTAAGCCTAGGTAAGCCCTTGATTTGAACGAATCATCCAGTTTACGGAATACTGATGCTATGTCATAGGTCAGTGTTTACTTTAAAATACTATTTTATCAAACTTTTAATTGCACTTATATTTTTTTTTGAAACTTTCACTGCAATCCATTTTTGGAGAACTTTTGAATTTATGAACACAATTTTTTTTTAACTTTATTTTTTAAATTGTTTTCTATTTTCTTTAAAATTTTATTATTTATATTTAACTATATATATTTAATATATTACCAGCTTCATATCTAAAGCTGTTGTGCTACCACGGGATGATCACCGAATGTGCATATCACAGTAACTGCATCCTATTTATATGAAGTTAATTCGTTCACCAAGCTAAGTTACTCAAAATTGTGCTCACGGAGCTAACCTTTGACAGTACTAATAGTGAAGATTCCACGATGTTTGTATGTGTGTGTTGTTACTCAATAACTCGATCAATATTACTGATAGTCTAATTACTGCGAGCGTGACTTGTGTGTGTGTGTGATCACCCATGTATGGTGGGATTTACTTTGTTTATTTTATATTAGGGATCCGTGGGTTATTTTTTTGCTTTTTGAAAATTATAGTAAAGCCTTTTAAATATTTTTTTTATTTTGCGTATAAAATTGTGCATTTATGCTGCAAAAATACGTACATGAAGGGCTCCAGCGTGTCTAGAGGCAAACACAGCTGTATTTCACTAGTGTTTTAGCTAGAATTAATAGCAATACTAATAAAAGATTTACGCTTGCTAAGCATCTGATTTACATTAAAATAAGTTAATTAAATCTTAATATAACTAACGAGTTATTTATTGTTAATTAAGGTTATTATAACTTAGGACCACCAACATTTGTATTTAGTTTGAAAACTTTTCATTTTTAGTAATAGAGTGCAGTTTTTTTAATGTATGAGTATCATATTTTTAGTTTTGGAATTTTCAAAATACATTTAGCTTTATATATATAAGTACCTATCAAACCTAGTAACCTAGTAAGTTTATAATATTAAGGGCCATTTTCAAAGGTTCCAGATAAAGTTCTAGATAACTATCCAACAAATAATGCCTTAGAAATGTTTTTAATTTTGACTACTTTTCTATGGAATAATCTGTCAGATATAGCTATCAGGAACCTCTTTAACTGGCTCTAATGGTCGTATGATGTCATATCTAACTTCAAGATACTGTCAATTTAAATTTGTTTTCACGGACAAATCGTAACATAAATATAATCATTACGCATCGATCTATAAATGTATACAAATTATATACAACATGTATACATAAAATATAATTACGAACAATAAAAAACAATTTAATAACATTTAATATATAGATTTTTATAATTGCTGTACGCACTGCATGTGTGTTTGTCTGTTATACTTGTTTAGTTCGTTTATTTTTAATTATTATTGTTTTTAATTGCGTGATTATTAATATAGTACAGTCGGCATCCGGGTTTGATGATTTTATGTAGTGAGAACCACGACTCCCATTTGAATTCCTTCTTAGTTCATCACCAGACGTGTCTCTTTACGTTATATTTCTAAGTTACTATAATAGGATTTGTTCCTTATTAATGTGCGTAAGTCTTTATGTATACATACGTAAATGACAAAGAAATATGTCTAGTGTTTGTTAAAAATGTGCGTGAATTCTACTTGTAACCACAGTGATGCAGAGTTGTTTAACCACTGTGCTTAATGTGATATGCATATTATTTGTTGTGTTTTAAACAATTTTTTCTTTATATTAAGTACTAGCTTCTGCCAGCGGCTTCGCCCGCGCTATACTTGAAATCCCGTTTTTTCCCGTTCCCGTGGGAATTTCGGGAAATCCTTTCTTAGTGCTCCCCTACATATCCCAAGGAACCTACATTCCAAATTTCAGCTGTCTACGACCAGTAGTTTCGACTGTGCGTTGTCTGTCAGTCAGTCACTCAGTAACGGAAGAGTTTTATATATATATATATATATAGATAGAAGCATGGCCTTTATGTACAGATAGTATCATCACCATCATCTTCCTGCCCTGTTCAGAGCTTTATTTGGGGTCGGCGCAATATGTCTTCTGCTTCCATTTCAAGATAGTATATTAATAATTATTATATATTTCTTTATTTAAAAAAATGTGACTTATTATTATAGTAATGAAGAAAAGCTTTATGTTACGTTTTTACCTGATATACATACATTAAACTACAATGAAGGAGATAAAATATGCGTATGTCTAGCAGTAACGAAGCAAGTCTTGTCATACTTATAACTTTTACAACATATATATACATTTTACTGTACAGTAACAGGATTGAAATAAAAATCCATCTAATAAACCAATCCCTAGCTACAGATTATCACATAAAATTACAGCAGTTACCTATAAACTACTTACAAAGCACATGTGCCTATCGAAAGGCAAATTACTCAGGTATATCTTATTATAGTTGAAATCGTACACAATTTGCCATATTGAGACATTTCCGCTGTTTATCTAGTTTTTGTAATTGATGAGTTCATGAGAATTTTGTACTTCTATTCCATGAGTCAGCTGATGTGTGTAGCTAGTAAATGTATTATTTTGTAAACGAGAATATAACTAGAGTCTTAGGGCCTGTTTCATTGGTTCTAGATAAAGTAGGTACTAGCTTAGTAGGTAGGTAATAGCTTTCTGAAAGGTGACTCCAAATAAATATTTTTAATTTGGACTACTTTTCGATGGCATGTATGTTAGATAGCTATTTAACTTTATCTGGAACCTGTGAATGAGGCCCTAGTGTTATATATTTTGTTTGTTCAGGTGCTTAAGTAAAAAATACGCGGCAAATTGTAATCTGATTTTCAAAATGGAACATTATAAAAAGTTATAAAAAATCGAAAATAAACAAAAAAATCTTTACAAAAAAAACTAGGTAGCCCTTCTATTGACGATGACGCAAAAGTTTAAACGCCTTTTTGACGTAGAATTGTTTCTTATTTAAGTAACAGACCTTCTCAATCCTAAAATAGGTAAGTATTACTTTTTTACGAAAAGAAAAAATTACAACAGCCTAAAATTATATGTAGGTAGATATATTAATCGGAATTTAACATTACATTCCAAAGTGTGATAGGAACCACCCATGTATTGACCGTGGCAAGCACTATTTAGCATAAGAGTATAATTATATTGAACGGCTGTTGGTCACGAAAATTATTCGTGCATTTTGAGTGTCGGCCGATTTCTTAACACTGCATCAACTGCATCAATGCACCAATGGTTCTATTTTTATTTTCAAAGCCAACCAATACTTCTATATCTACTAATAATATTATAAAGAGGATTTTTTTTTGTTTGTTTGTTTCTACCCTGAAGGCTACGAAACTGCTGAACTAATTTGTAAAATTGTTTCACTGTCGGGAAGCTACACTATTCTCGGGTGACGCAGGCTATATTTTATCCGGCTACGGAATGAAGTTCCACGAGACGCGACTGAAACCGCAGAAAAAAGTAAGGTAAAAAAATTCAGTTCAGACTAATCTATTGTGTAAAAATTTTATAGTAAAAAAAAACATTAAGAAAATGGTATTATGATTAAAAATTTACATCGCTTCAAATATATACGGAACACGAGAGAGTAACAAAAATACACTTAGCATTAGTACCTACTCATTAAACAATTACGGTTACCAAATAATTACTACAAAAGTAATGTCTATAAAAACCACAAATTTATCTTCAAAAAGCTTTTAAATACCAGTAGGTAGTTATTTACTATAAGAACCTTTTACCATAGATAGGTGAAAAATAACTTCGATCGTTAATGTAAATTAGGCTATTAGGTGTACATTACTTTGAAATCGGAATAAATGTCTTTCTATTACGGAATAAGATAGCAACATGTATCTTGGTAATAGAAAAAAATATTTGATATCAATGTCCTTTTGAGTGGTAACTGTGAAGTATAAAAATATCTGTAATATGTAAATTTTTAAACACGGGCTATAGTTACGCTGAACATAATTACAAACGCTAGGTTTATACTTAGTTAAATGATCATTAATTTGCTTACCATTAATTACCGCAAAAATGGATAGGTAGAGTTTTTTGAACGACAAATCTCTGAGTGCAATGTTTTGCAACTATACTTCTGCATATATGTGTACCAACTTTCCATTTTCAATCACACTAATAAACATATTATATTACCAAAAGTTTTTGAGTGTGGATGTTTGTCACTTCTTCACGAGCAACTGGCTGAACGTATTTTAACGAAACTTAGCATCCAAGTAACAATGTAACACACTTTTTATCTGTCTTTGACAATTGTTCGTTTTTCAAATTATTAAAAAATTTCTATCTTGTTATTATATGTCACTTTTAGGTGTACGTCAAAGAAAATTATATTTTTTACAAAAACGAAAAAGCTTGTTTGCTTTATCCCAAACATTATGCGTGCTGCGTGCGAAAAGTAGCTCCTNATAGATAGAAGCATGGCCTTTATGTACAGATAGTATCATCACCATCATCTTCCTGCCCTGTTCAGAGCTTTATTTGGGGTCGGCGCAATATGTCTTCTGCTTCCATTTCAAGATAGTATATTAATAATTATTATATATTTCTTTATTTAAAAAAATGTGACTTATTATTATAGTAATGAAGAAAAGCTTTATGTTACGTTTTTACCTGATATACATACATTAAACTACAATGAAGGAGATAAAATATGCGTATGTCTAGCAGTAACGAAGCAAGTCTTGTCATACTTATAACTTTTACAACATATATATACATTTTACTGTACAGTAACAGGATTGAAATAAAAATCCATCTAATAAACCAATCCCTAGCTACAGATTATCACATAAAATTACAGCAGTTACCTATAAACTACTTACAAAGCACATGTGCCTATCGAAAGGCAAATTACTCAGGTATATCTTATTATAGTTGAAATCGTACACAATTTGCCATATTGAGACATTTCCGCTGTTTATCTAGTTTTTGTAATTGATGAGTTCATGAGAATTTTGTACTTCTATTCCATGAGTCAGCTGATGTGTGTAGCTAGTAAATGTATTATTTTGTAAACGAGAATATAACTAGAGTCTTAGGGCCTGTTTCATTGGTTCTAGATAAAGTAGGTACTAGCTTAGTAGGTAGGTAATAGCTTTCTGAAAGGTGACTCCAAATAAATATTTTTAATTTGGACTACTTTTCGATGGCATGTATGTTAGATAGCTATTTAACTTTATCTGGAACCTGTGAATGAGGCCCTAGTGTTATATATTTTGTTTGTTCAGGTGCTTAAGTAAAAAATACGCGGCAAATTGTAATCTGATTTTCAAAATGGAACATTATAAAAAGTTATAAAAAATCGAAAATAAACAAAAAAATCTTTACAAAAAAAACTAGGTAGCCCTTCTATTGACGATGACGCAAAAGTTTAAACGCCTTTTTGACGTAGAATTGTTTCTTATTTAAGTAACAGACCTTCTCAATCCTAAAATAGGTAAGTATTACTTTTTTACGAAAAGAAAAAATTACAACAGCCTAAAATTATATGTAGGTAGATATATTAATCGGAATTTAACATTACATTCCAAAGTGTGATAGGAACCACCCATGTATTGACCGTGGCAAGCACTATTTAGCATAAGAGTATAATTATATTGAACGGCTGTTGGTCACGAAAATTATTCGTGCATTTTGAGTGTCGGCCGATTTCTTAACACTGCATCAACTGCATCAATGCACCAATGGTTCTATTTTTATTTTCAAAGCCAACCAATACTTCTATATCTACTAATAATATTATAAAGAGGATTTTTTTTTGTTTGTTTGTTTCTACCCTGAAGGCTACGAAACTGCTGAACTAATTTGTAAAATTGTTTCACTGTCGGGAAGCTACACTATTCTCGGGTGACGCAGGCTATATTTTATCCGGCTACGGAATGAAGTTCCACGAGACGCGACTGAAACCGCAGAAAAAAGTAAGGTAAAAAAATTCAGTTCAGACTAATCTATTGTGTAAAAATTTTATAGTAAAAAAAAACATTAAGAAAATGGTATTATGATTAAAAATTTACATCGCTTCAAATATATACGGAACACGAGAGAGTAACAAAAATACACTTAGCATTAGTACCTACTCATTAAACAATTACGGTTACCAAATAATTACTACAAAAGTAATGTCTATAAAAACCACAAATTTATCTTCAAAAAGCTTTTAAATACCAGTAGGTAGTTATTTACTATAAGAACCTTTTACCATAGATAGGTGAAAAATAACTTCGATCGTTAATGTAAATTAGGCTATTAGGTGTACATTACTTTGAAATCGGAATAAATGTCTTTCTATTACGGAATAAGATAGCAACATGTATCTTGGTAATAGAAAAAAATATTTGATATCAATGTCCTTTTGAGTGGTAACTGTGAAGTATAAAAATATCTGTAATATGTAAATTTTTAAACACGGGCTATAGTTACGCTGAACATAATTACAAACGCTAGGTTTATACTTAGTTAAATGATCATTAATTTGCTTACCATTAATTACCGCAAAAATGGATAGGTAGAGTTTTTTGAACGACAAATCTCTGAGTGCAATGTTTTGCAACTATACTTCTGCATATATGTGTACCAACTTTCCATTTTCAATCACACTAATAAACATATTATATTACCAAAAGTTTTTGAGTGTGGATGTTTGTCACTTCTTCACGAGCAACTGGCTGAACGTATTTTAACGAAACTTAGCATCCAAGTAACAATGTAACACACTTTTTATCTGTCTTTGACAATTGTTCGTTTTTCAAATTATTAAAAAATTTCTATCTTGTTATTATATGTCACTTTTAGGTGTACGTCAAAGAAAATTATATTTTTTACAAAAACGAAAAAGCTTGTTTGCTTTATCCCAAACATTATGCGTGCTGCGTGCGAAAAGTAGCTCCTTAAAGCTATTAATAAAAAATAAACATACAGAACCACAATCCTCTCAGTTCAATCATCCGTCATATTATCAAAACCAATAAGTTGAACTGAACAGTCCAGGTCATGTATACCACGACCACGCATCTTCGTGACCATGGCTGTTCTTTTATTATTTTCATTATCAAACCGTGATTATGTTTGTAGCGTCCTGTCGCCTGATTATGATCGAGTTTAATTATAATTGTTATATTATTAAGGTCGTTATGTGTATTGTTTATTGTGGTTAGTAGATCAGCTTTCGTTTTTAGTAAAGAGTACCTTCTATGGAGTCAATGACCAAAATTTTTGCTTAGTTGACCTTGGAAGGAATAAGCGTGATTGACCTTGGGTTGGTAGGTAAAATTAATAATATTGAAGGAGACTTTTAGTCAAACCATAATTATCCTACTAATATTGTAAATGCGAAAGTTTGTGAGAATGTATGTATGGATGTTTGTTATTCTTTCAATTATATAATTATATTAGAATAACATATAGGCTACTTTTTATAGGGGTACGGAAAGTAATTCTTGGGAAGCGGGCTAAACTGCTGGCAGAAGCTAGTCACAAAATAAAATCCCACTTCTTTAAGCTCACAACTCTTTAAGCAGCAGATACAACTATGGGTTCTGGACTCAAAATGATGATCTACATAAATCATGTCATACCATTTCTTTGTGGCCATCTCTTATATCCAACTCTTTGTATCCATAAAAGCCGCTATGCGTTGCGCTTAAACCGGACATGCATGCGCTTAACAATTATCTCACAAACCAGTCTTTATGACGTCATCAAGTTGTCAAAAGGTAGCTCAAAGTCCATTAGTCAAGAGCATCAAACGACGTGGACAAATTGAATGCAAGCCATCAGTCAAATGTGACTGACAAGCCATTATAAACTTCTGATTGTTTAGGCCGCAGGATTCAATGATAGTGTGGCAACACTGATTGGAACAATGTTACCAGTTAATTGTACTTATTGTCTTAAAGGTGCATTGCAGTAGCTTGATTTAAATGAAGTTGCAACAGCGTTCAATTTGAAGTATTCTTTCAAAGAAAGCGATAATTAAACCTTAAAAATTTTGGTCTTCATTAATGATTTTAATTGGCCGATGGAAAAAAATATAATTTTGGTCAACTACAAGAATTTACACGAGCTAGTAAACCAGGTATTTCATAATACAAGATTGTAAATCATGAAGGATGAATACACTAGGGGAGTTTGTAAAAGAAGAAGGATGAAACATGTACCGCTAAGAGTGTGTTAAGTATGAATATGGATGAAAGACAAACCGAAGAAAATATAGATGAATGAGAGATGAATGAATAAGAACTAAGGAAATAAATATGAGTATGAAGGGTGACAGAGAGAAATGGAAGCTTAAGCTGCATTGCGCCGACCTCAAATGAAATTGGGATATGATAAGAAGAATAGATTCTGATGGTCGATTAACAATATACAAAAGTTCTATAACAGCTGATTCAAGAAACCTTGACGGTCACTTCAAAATGAGCTATCAGTCAAAATTATCGAGTTCCAACATTTAGTCTGATGGCAATCAAAAGAAAAATGATCACGTTTTTAACTATCCAAGTGTTCAAAGAAAGGTTATTGTGATTAATGATGGTGCAACCGTTTTGGATGAACAATTGCCTAAATGATCATAAAAAGATAAAATTACAATACCAAAAGATTATTGACATAGACACCGTCACTCTTCGGTTTTGATAGGCCTGTGAAATTTGTCCTCTAAGAGAGGTTGTTCATTGGGTCTGTGGGCGGTGAGTTTCGGGTGGCTCATCGTCCTTCCGTCTCCTAAGAGACGACAGGCCCGTGTCGGCGGCGCGCGTTGTTCCACGCGCTCCTCAGAGAGTGTCAGCAAACCCCTGCGGGGCCCACTAGGGCCAGAGCCCGTCGGGGCTGCGGGTTGTTCGAAAGAGTTACCGCGGCCCTGGCACACAAAGGGCTCCCGAAGGAACACGGTGGGTTTTAGTCAGTAAAAGTCTGACACTCCCTTCCGCTGTCACCCACAGCGGGAGGGGTCATACTGATGATTTCCCATCGATATAAAAAAAAAAGCAAAAAAAAAGAGGGGTTGTTCATGAGATCGCAGATACAGATAATCAAGTTAAAGAAGTTCTGCATTTTGCTGTCCCAGTTGTGAAAATCTTACCTATTTTGACAAGTATGTCTGACTGCTACTTGATGAATTTGACAAGTTGCTGTCAGTCAGTGCACAAAAGAAGCAGTGGCACTCTAACGGAGTTTTGTACAATTGACAGTTGTCAATTTTCAACGGATGATAGGTTTTTTGTACTGTCTGATAGAACTGTCAACTGCACCAAAAAACGGTCTGACCATATCTTTAACATTTTAGCACCCGTTGGGGCAGAATAGACCAGTTTTATTTTCATACTAGCTTCTGCCAGCGACTTCGTTCGCGGATCAAGTCGCTTATGCCAACGACAACGGGTCGTCATAATCAAGAAGAAACTTCACTGCTCTGCTGCTATTGATTTCAGCGTGATGAAAAGTATACTATAACTAGCTCAGGAGTATGAATAATAATTGTACCAAGTTTCGTTAAAATCCGTCTAGTAGTTTTTGTTTCTATAATGGTTATACAAACAGACAGACAAAAATTTTACAGATTTCATTTTTGGCATTAGTATCGATCCGTAATCACCCCCTGATAGTTATTTTGGAAATATATTTCATGTACAGAATTGACCTCTGTACAGATTTATTATAAGTATATATATAGAAGACTAATTGGAGAGTCAATTTCGTGAGTGTGCCAATCTTGCCATTTAAATAATATAGAAATAAAGTGAAATATTTTAAATTAATTTCTTTGTAATAATGCGTAGGATATTACTCCAAACATAAAATATGATTTATTCTTCATAATTGCCTTTACCAAAAGAAAGGTCCATTTCTTGCAGAAATATTTGAAATGTCAAGCTAAAATAAACTACTCTTACATGATACTAAAGTTAAATTGATTTACATTTTTCAATTAAATATTTTGTAATCGATATAAATATAATATCAAATATGATATGATCTTTTATGAATCGATTCCATTTTACAATCATTATGCGTGGTCAGGAAATTGAATGTGGCTGAAGTTCATACGTAACAATAAAATGTCCTGCTGATAGACGATAGAATCGTGATTGGAGAAGCACAGAAAGTTTAATTATAATTATTGTAATAAAATGTTCCTATGGAGCCTTTTATTTACTAGCCTCTGCCAGAGGCTTCGCCCGCTTCGCGAGGGAACTATTTTCCGTACCCGGACAAAAAGCCTATATGTTATTCTGATATATAAGCTATATGTCTGCCAAGTTTCATCAAAATCCGTCCAGTGGTTCCTGAGATTAGCGCGTGCAAACAGACAAACTTTCAAATATACCTACAAATACGTATAAGTAGGTACAAACAGACAATTATTTTTGTCGAATTCTTACTCTTTTTTAATTTTTTAATAACCCTACATATTTAATGTACAGACACGATTTTTTACTTTTTTATTATATGCATATAGATTATATGTATAGAAGATACAGATGTAATACGCTGTTGATGATGGAAATCCTTTGACTATAAATTATTTCTCGATTATTAATAGTACTCTAATAGGGAAGCAATACATTTCCAACAATATATCTCAAGTGGAATACCTACTCAGAAAAATAAAAAAGGAAAAGTTCTAAGTTACTTCATTTATTGTAGAAAAATAGAATGTATTTCAATCAAAATTTAATTATATAAACGTTTTGTGGTATTCTCAATTGTTATTGGGCACAGTTAACTTGCTCTCTATTGTTATGAAACTTAAGTTTTCACAGAGATGTAATGTTTATAACTGAATTGTTTATGTTGATATAATCTTATAAATGCATATTAGAAGAAGTAAGCTACTTAAGTAGTCGATATTTAATAACTACGTTCTGCAAAAAGATTACTTTCTGTATAGTTTTTAGGTTAATGCGATATATCTAAATAATAATAATTAAATAAACGGCCTACTTATTAGAGATTATTTCTGACACTCCCTGGCCCTGGTGTTTGCTGACACTCTCTGAGAAGCGCGTGGAACAACGCGCGCCGCCGACACGGGCCTGTCGTCTCTTAGGAGACGGAAGGACGATGAGCCACCTGAAACTCACCTTCTTCTTCTTCTTGGCGAGTCGATGGCAATCAGTCTCAAATTCTTGAGGCCCAGTAGTTCGTCACGCGCACAGCATTATCAGTGGCAGCATGTAGATCTTTTACTGTGCACAAGTTAGGGCACATTGGGCAGCACAGAAGGTGCCACATGGTTTGTGAAACTCACCGCCCAGCAGGAAAGAGACATCGATTTTATTTTCTTGTTATTCCTAGGTATATATTTCTAAAATATGTTACTGGGATGTACATTACTTAGCTGAGCTTAGAAATTAATTGAAACACTCAATTAAACGGAAGAACATTCGACCATGTAACTCAGGAAGTAATTTCTCAAGACGTGATTGATTTTCAGTTTAGTTTATACACGACTTACAACAACAGTGTTTGAAAATATCAATCAAGATCATCATCTGCCTAGCCTTTTCCTAACTATACTTTACTATAAATATAATATACTAGTCTAACGGGATGCAGCTGAGAACCAATGTTTTACATAGAGCGACTGCCTATCTGATCTCCACAACTCAGTTATTCGGGCAACCCGATACTCATTGGTAGGACTGGTTTTCAGACTTTCTGGCTTCTGACTACCGACTGCCAAAAATGGTCAAATGTCAGCCGGGACCCACCAGTTTATTGTGCTTTCCCAAACACGGAAAAATTCGTTAGGGTAAGATGGTCACCCATCCACGGACAGACCGCGCCAAGCGTTGCTTAACTTTATGATCGGTAGATCCGCGCGGCTTTTACTTAGCCAAATGCTTAAACATCGATCAAAAATCTTCCAAAAAACAACTGACTAGTAAAAGCTTTACCAACTAATTACTCTAAAACTTAGTTAATATTCAAAGCAAAATATTAATTTTAGCCTTCAATCATCCGTCAATTGCATTACATAGACGTCGTGTTATCCTTGAAACTACGTGTGAAATAATCTAATGAGCTCATTTTTGTAGTGCAAAAATATGTTATTATAAAATCATCTATCATCATTATAGCTGTTTTGGTAAGTATATATAAGTAACTAGCTTTGGCCAGCGGTTTAATTCGCGTCCCGTGCGAACTACTCCACGCACTCAGCTAAAAAGTAGCCTGTAGGCTTCCTCGATAAATGGACTATCTAATACTGAAACTATTTTTCAAAATAGACCAGTAGTTTCTGATAGATAAGCGCGTTGAACCACACAAACTCTCTCTCTTTATAATATTACTAACTTCTGCCAGTGGTTTCACCCGCGTCCCGTGGGAACCTCTCCACAGATGTAGCCTATAGCCTTCCTCGATATATTTTTAAATCGGATCAGTACTTCTTGAGATAGGGGCGTTGAAACAAACAAACTCTTCGGCTTTATAATATTAGTATAGATAATATATCGGTTATATATCATCGGTTTAATAAGTAGTGTAGTGTATAATCGTGGTATATGGATATGCGTGCACGCATGCTTGCCTCCGGGTATGTTTGTATGTAATTCAATTTGTAATAAAAATATATTACATTGTTTGAACCCTGCAGCGTTTTACGTCATAAAGTTCACAAAATGCTAATAAAGAGAATTTCTAGATTAATGAATTTTATTTTGTGTAATTTAATCATCCTATCGTAGTTAATAAATACCTTTTTATTTTTCCAAGACCAAAAAGGGGTATAAATCAGGTCACTGAAACTTAATCTCCAAGATATTTTTTTAAGCAAAATGTTACGTTCCTTGGAATTATGGTTAAACAAAACTAAATTGTATAATAAAATAAAAGAGATTACTTTTTTCTACTGTTCAGCCAGATATAATAATTTATTTCACAATAACAAATAACTAGCAGCAACATAGTTAATATTAACAAGAATTTAGCGTAACAAATCACAAGACAATAATCATTAGTACTAACATCTATTTTACACTAATGCTACTAAAAATAGAAGCATAACCTAACCTAGTTTATATAACTATGAAAAATTACTAGGTATATAAACTAATTTCAAAATAGAACATAATAATATATTTGGGTTAATTAATGCTAGCTAGTTTCCCGAATTTTCACTTGCGTTCCGGGGGAACTTCTTCCCACAACTGGGTAAAATATAGCCTGTATTACTCAGGGACAGTGTAGCTTCCCAACAATATTTTCTCTAATCGTTTCAGTAGTTTCGGAACCTTTAGCCAAACAAACAAAAAAGTATTACCTCTTTATTACATTAGTAAAAAATATTTAATTTTTAGGGTTCCGTACCCAAAAGGGCAAAACGGGACCCTATTACTAAGACTTCGTTGTCTGTCTGTCTGTCTCCAGGCTGTATTTCATAAACCGTGATAGCTAGAAAGCTGAAATTCACAAATTATGTATTTCCGTTGCCGCTATAACAACAAATACTAAAAATTTAAAAAATATATTTATTAAGGGGGGTCCCCATACATAAATAATGGTACGGACCCCTTCGTGCACGAGTCCAACTCGCACTTGGCCGGTTTTTTATGTGCCGAGCTTAATATAATGACTCTACGTTTGTATATCAAGTTCATAGATATAGAGTATCACCCACCTACTTCACCAAAACACCGTCAGTACTGTCATTGACACAAAAAATTCAACAATCCTTAACTCATCAATACTTTATACGGTATTAATGCAAATGTATAGAACCATTCAATCATTAGGTTGACATTTAAAAAAATCTCAAATTCCTTCGTCCAAATCCGTATGGACCCAAGTTTAAATCAAGCGAAATAAGCATCGCTAACAAGTTGGGTTTGTTTCCAAAACGAATATGATGCATGTCAAATGCTAATTGCCTTTGGATTTTTTGTAAAACTAGGCTGATGACTAGATTCGTTGCTAAGCGGTCACACTTGTTTACAAGCTTATATGAATGAATTTAATTTATCTATGTATATCTACTAATATTATAAAGAGGTAAAATTGTTTGTAAATTTGTAATTTTGTATATAGGGGAAGTAATAAACCGATTTTAAAAATTCTTTCACCATTCGAAAGCTACATTATCCACGAGTGACATAGGCTATATTTTATCCGGGTACGGTACAGGCAGTAATTCCCACGGGACGTGAATGAAACCGCGGGAAAACGACTATATTAGCATATACTAGATTCTACCAGCGGTTCACCCGCTTCCCGAAGGAACTTCTTCCCGTATCCGGATAAAAAATAGCCTATATGTAGGCATACAAACAAAAATACAAACTTTCGCATTTATGATATCAGTAGGATATAATAGTTCATATCGTAAATGTGAATTCCAAAATATGCAATTTTATGACCATATTATGACCCTTGATTGACTTGACCCTGACTTTAGTTCAAAATCTAGGAATTAAAGCAGCCAATTTTAGTCTAATATAGAAAATAGCTTTTAATAAAATGCTTGCGAAATATTTTGAAACAAAAATAATATCAACAATATTGTAAAGTTCAACTAAGTTCAGGGTCGTTGTAAAGGCGCACCCAGATGTCGATTTTCATTTATTATTTTAACTTTATTAAATATTTTTATTTTACAAATAGATCTTTTAACATTTGCATATAAAACGTCGTTTTCTTTGTAAATTACAAAAAAATCCAATTGAATATTTACTGTAATTTTTAAGGTAATTTGTGTGTTGTCAAAATTGTTCTTTATTAAGGCATTACTGTACTATTCAACTTATGTTTGACATGACTGTTTCAGAATGTCATTTTACGCAATTAAACAGCTGATAGATAAATAGCTCTACGAGCTAATTATCTATCTTAAGTTTATAGACGGCATCGCGACAACCGCAATTACTTGGCTCACCCTCTATACTTGCTAAAAAGAGTACATATACATACACAGACATAATTTATTATTCAGTAGGTAAGTCATTAATATTTTATGCTTAGAAATATGTAAATATTGGTTTTATGGGCATTATCAAAGCAAAAAGATTTTCTACAGGTATGGTGGCAGTTACTTGTAAAAAGAATAAAGTATCATAAAAAATAACATATAATTCATTTTAACCAACTGTCTAGCAACTATTACTTTTTAACTAATTAAATATAATAGGAATTCAAGATTGAATCAACTTATGAAGTATACTCATTTCATACACGTTGACTGTACTATAAAAAAAAATCAAAACACAAAACCCTCTTTTATATCGTCAAAGTCGGTTACCGACGTCAGTGAGCGCCTTTATACTTTTGATGTTCAAGTTCACGGCTTTAAAAAAAACGTATAAGAAACTTGTATTTTTTAAATAATAATAAATATTCTAATAGCCTTTCGCGACTATTCAGAAATTCGTGAATTGACGTTAAATACGTTTTTGAATAATATACCAAAAAACTTAATGAGTTGTAAGCTATAAATTGTATTATGTCCTTTTTGTATTGTATAGTATTTTTAGCTTTATATTTGTATACCTACCTTTTTAAACTCGTGGCTAAATAACAGCTGCATGGGTCGATCGGTCATAAGGTTAAGCAACGCTTCGCACGGTCGGTCCTTGGATGGGTGACCATCTACGTCGGTGGCTAGCATTTGCACATCCTTGGCAGTCGTTACCAGTTGTTCAGTAAAAACTCAGGAAAAAAAAAATATGTTGCTTGTCCATCAGAAGGGTAGGTAGAGGAATATGGAAGAAATGATTTTTTCCATACTATGGTTATGTAAACCTAATTAAAAATGCGAAGAAAAAAACCCTCATCTTACGTGGCGTGCTTATTGCCAAAATCAAATGAAATATCCCATTTAATTAAATGAATGTAATAAGTCTCTATATTAGTGCAGGCTACATTATTGAGCAGTGAGCACGTCTTCACAATTAAGTTCTCAACAGTGAACGGCCGAAGTGCCCCACCCAGGCAACGCCCAAATGGACAGATATTTATATTAAGTTTTTAGTACCTATTGTAAAATTGACGCAGGTTTTATGGTTCCTTTTGCTATTTCATATAATTAAACCTCATCTTCGTATTCAAAGTCAAAAAGTTTATCGAAATTAGGCTAGTTTAATTGGCACTTTTTCATGTCTAAGATTGCATAGGTAACTAAAACGGCTAAGCAAAGTATATACTTATCTATATGTTTTGGATGTAAAAGCTTCGCCTTAATTTTTACCCGACTGTCAAGAAGAGTGGTTATGAATAGGTGTTCGTATATTTATTTTCGTATTAAAAATAGACATCCCAAATGTCATAAGTAAAGCGAATGCCATTAAAAACATCCTGTAAAAAACCCAAGTCTCGCAGCTCAGTCTCTCTACCGTAAAAAGTTGTGAGATCCATGTAATACCAAGTCGGTTAATCTATTTAGTCTCTACTTAAAGGACCTTCTGTCTTTAGTTATTACATACGTTTAACAAATAGAACGACTTGGCCATCGCATGATTTGGTTTATTAAGTGTGTATCACACTACACAGCAACGACGGGCGCGCAGCAACCTTAATTCCTCACCAAGAGTCTTTCAGAATATGATGATTGGTGGTGAGTATCTTAAAAAGAAGTTAATGTTTTCCTGAACTTCAATGGCCGAACAAGAGCACCAATTACTGATTGGTTTCGAGAATTTCAATCGCGTGAAGGCGCGACAGACTAAAGAATCTAATAATTAATTATAATATTCACTGTGTTTTCATGCGATGGCCTAAGTCGTTCTATTTGTTAAACGTATGTAATAAACTAAAGACAGAAGGTCTTTAAGGTGAGACTAAATAGATTAACCGACTTGGTATTACAATGGATCTCACAACTTTTTTACGGTAGAGAGACTGAGCTGCCGAGACTTGGGTTTTTTAAGGATGTTTTTAATGGCAATCTCACTTCTTTTTTGTAGAGTATAATCTTTATATATACAAAAGACACGTAAAGGGTGGTCTTTAGCCAGGAAACTGACAGCTTTTCTCTTGGATACATAGTGAATTTGGTTAATGGTAGGACAGACGTTTTTTTACATAATTCAACCATATTTTCTCACGGTTTTTATGTTGTTCCAGTTCATGGGCTAAACCACCCTACCACTCTATACCCCTCTCGTTATGCCTCATATAGTAGACCATCTACTAGACCTATTATTTTCTAATTGCTACAGTAATTATTCATTAACTGCAAAAATGTAACCTTGTAATGCCTATACATTTATATAGGATTACAAAGTTATTCATGCAGTTATTGTATTTAGAAAACTGGACCGAAATTTCAAAATATTTAAGTTTTTCCCATAATAAGGACAACTAAACTCTATATGTATTCTAAATTGGAAGCTTCTTATGTCTGCTAGAAGTGCCTTGGACTTTTGTATGATTTGAATGTGGAAAGTCAGTTTGGGGCAAATTCAGACTTTACCACTATATTTTTCGTTTTGGATAAAACTAGAAGTCTGAATTTTTAGTAGCTAATTAGGCATTGTCTAAATACGGTGTATTTATAATTTCAGACAATTTTATCCAGTAGTTTAAGAATGACAACTTGTTAAAGTTTCTGAATTTTGTCACTCACTGACTCACCGATCATCAAAGTCCAAGGCACTTCTAGCAGACATAGAAGCTTCAAATTTAGAATACATATAGAGTTTAGTGTCCTTATTATGGGAAAACTTAAATATTTTGAAATTTCGGTCCAGTTTTCTAAATACAATAACTGCATGAATAACTTTGTAATCCTATATAAATGTATAGGATTACAAGGTTACATTTGCAGTTAATGAATAATTACTGTACAATAGAAAATAATAGGTCTAGATAGATGTCTACTATATGAGGCATAAGGAGAGGGTATAGAGTGGGTAAGGGTGTGTTTAGCCCATGAAACTGAACAACATAACCGTGAGAAAATATGTTGAATTATGAAAAAAACGTCTGTCTCTACATTACAAATTCTACTTATGTTCCAAGAGAAAGCTGTTCAGTTTCCTGGGCTAAAGACACCCTTTACGTGTCTTTTGTATATATAAAGATATACTCTACAAAAAGAAGTGAGATGCCATTAAAAACATCCTGTAAAAAACCCAAGTCTCGCAGCTCAGTCTCTCTACCGTAAAAAGTTGTGAGATCCATGTAATACCAAGTCGGTTAATCTATTTAGTCTCTACTTAAAGGACTTCTGTCTTTAGTTATTACATACGTTTAACAAATAGAACGACTTGGCCATCGCATGAAAAACACAGTGAATATTATAATTATTTAGATTCTTTAGTCTGTCGCGCTCACGCGATTGAAATTCTCGAAACCAATTCAGTAATTGGTGCTCTTGTTCGCCATTGAAGTTTCAGGAACATTAACTTCTTTAAGATACTCACCACAATCATCATATTCTGAAAGACTCTGGTGAGGAATTAGGTTGCTGGCCCGTCGTGCTGTGTAGTGTGATACACACTAATAACCAAATCATGCGATGGCCAAGTCGTTCTATTGTTAAACGTATGTAATAACTAAAGACAGAAGGTCCTTTAAGTAGAGACTAAATAGATTAACCGACTTGGTATTACATGGATCTCACAACTTTTTACGGTAGAGAGACTGAGCTGCGAGACTTGGGTTTTTTACAGGATGTTTTTAATGGCATTCGCTTTACTTATGACATTTGGGATGTCTATTTTTAATACGAAAATAAATATACGAACACCTATTCATAACCACTCTTCTTGACAGTCGGGTAAAAATTAAGGCGAAGCTTTTACATCCAAAACATATAGATAAGTATATACTTTGCTTAGCCGTTTTAGTTACCTATGCAATCTTAGACATGAAAAAGTGCCAATTAAACTAGCCTAATTTCGATAAACTTTTTGACTTTGAATACGAAGATGAGGTTTTAATTATATGAAATAGCAAAAGGAACCATAAAACCTGCGTCAATTTTACAATAGGTACTAAAAACTTAATATAAATATCTGTCCATTTGGGCGTTGCCTGGGTGGGGCACTTCGGCCGTTCACTGTTGAGAACTTAATTGTGAAGACGTGCTCACTGCTCAATAATGTAGCCTGCACTAATATAGAGACTTATTACATTCATTTAATTAAATGGGATATTTCATTTGATTTTGGCAATAAGCACGCCACGTAAGATGAGGGTTTTTTTCTTCGCATTTTTAATTAGGTTTACATAACCATAGTATTGGAAAAAATCATTTCTTCCATATTCCTCTACCTACCCTTCTGATGGACAAGCAACATATTTTTTTTTTTCCTGAGTTTTTACTGAACAACTGGTAACGACTGCCAAGGATGTGCAAATGCTAGCCACCGACGTAGATGGTCACCCATCCAAGGACCGACCGTGCGAAGCGTTGCTTAACCTTATGACCGATCGACCCATGCAGCTGTTATTTAGCACGAGTTTAAAAAGGTAGGTATACAAATATAAAGCTAAAAATACTATACAATACAAAAAGGACATAATACAATTTATAGCTTACAACTCATTAAGTTTTTTGGTATATTATTCAAAACGTATTTAACGTCAATTCACGAATTTCTGAATAGTCGCGAAAGGCTATTTAGAATATTTATTATTATTTTAAAAAATACAAGTTTCTTATACGTTTTTTTTAAAGCCGTGAACTTGAACATCAAAAGTATAAAGGCGCTCACTGACGTCGGTAACCGACTTTGACGATATAAAAGAGGGTTTTGTGTTTTGATTTTTTTTTATAGTACAGTCAACGTGTATGAAATGAGTATACTTCATAAGTTGATTCAATCTTGAATTCCTATTATATTTAATTAGTTAAAAAGTAATAGTTGCTAGACAGTTGGTTAAATGAATTATATGTTATTTTTTATGATACTTTATTCTTTTTACAAGTAACTGCCACCATACCTGTAGAAAATCTTTTTGCTTTGATATGCCCATAAAACCAATATTTACATATTTCTAAGCATAAAATATTAATGACTTACCTACTGAATAATAAATTATGTCTGTGTATGTATATGTACTCTTTTTAGCAAGTATAGAGGGTGAGCCAAGTAATTGCGGTTGTCGCGATGCCGTCTATAAACTTAAGATAGATAATTAGCTGCGTAGAGCTATTTATCTATCAGCTGTTTAATTGCGTAAAATGACATTCTGAAACAGTCATGTCAAACATAAGTTGAATAGTACAGTAATGCCTTAATAAAGAACAATTTTGACAACCACAAATTACCTTAAAATTACAGTAAATATTCAATTGGATTTTTTGTAATTTACAAAGAAAACGACGTTTATGCAAATGTTAAAAGATCTATTTGTAAAATAAAAATTTTTAATAAGTTAAAATAATAATGAAAATCGACATCTGGGTGCGCCTTTTACAACGACCCTGAACTTAGTTGAACTTTACAATATGTTGATATTATTTTTGTTTCAAATATTCGCAAGCATTTTATTAAAAGCTATTTTCTATATTAGACTAAAATTGGCTGCTTTAATTCCTAGATTTTGAACTAAAGTCAGGTCAAGTCAATCAAGGGTCATAATATGGTCATAAAATTGCATATTTTGGAATTCACATTACGATATGAACTATTATATCCTACTGATATCATAAATGCGAAATTGTATTTTTGTTTGTATGCCTACATATAGGCTATTTTTTATCCGGATACGGGAAGAAGTTCCTTCGGAGCGGTGAACCGCTGTAGAATTCTAGTATATGCTAATATAGTCGTTTTCCCGCGGTTTCATTCACGTCCCGTGGGAATTACTGCCTGTACCGTACCCGGTAAGATATGCCTATGTCACTCGTGGATAATGTAGCTTTCGAATGGTGAAAGAATTTTTAAATCGGTTTATTACTTCCCTTATAACAAAAATTACAAATTTACAAACATTTTACCTCTTTATAATATTAGTAGATATACATAGATAATTAAATTATTCATATAAGCTTGTAACAAGTGTGACCGCTTAGCAACGAATCTAGTCATCAGCCTAGTTTTACAAAAATCCAAAGGCAATTAGCATTTGACATGCATCATATTCGTTTGGAACAAACCCAACTTGTTAGCGATGCTTATTTGCTTGATTTAAACTTGGGTCCATACGGATTTGGACGAAGGAATTTGAGATTTTTTAAATTCAACCTAATGATTGAATGGTTCTATACATTTGCATAATACG
>NWSH02000210.1:11820219-11843488 GCA_002382865.2 Heliothis virescens
ATCTATCTACACCTATTATTTTCTATTGTACAGTAATTATTCATTAACTGCAAATGTAACCTTGTAATCCTATACATTTATATAGGATTACAAAGTTATTCATGCAGTTATTGTATTTAGAAAACTGGACCGAAATTTCAAAATATTTAAGTTTTCCCATAATAAGGACACTAAACTCTATATGTATTCTAAATTTGAAGCTTCTATGTCTGCTAGAAGTGCCTTGGACTTTTGATGATCGGTGAGTCAGTGAGTGACAAAATTCAGAAACTTTAACAAGTTGTCATTCTTAAACTACTGGATAAAATTGTCTGAAATTATAAATACACCGTATTTAGACAATGCCTAATTAGCTACTAAAAATTCAGACTTCTAGTTTTATCCACAACGAAATTATAGTGGGTCGAAAATAGCCTGAATTGCTTCGGGAAAAGGATGGTACGGCCGTGCCGCTTTTTCTGCTTGACTTGGCGGGGGCACTGCCGTGCCCCCTGATAAACCATACATCTTTGAATATTATTGTAGAAACTAGATCAGTTTTATTGAACCAGTTTCGCAACGTGCTTTACTGATAAATAGTCTATTTAAATGTATTATTACTGGAGTTGCATCTTTGACTACTTTATATAAATGATACTAGCTTCTATCAGTGGTTTTACCCGCTTTCCGCACCCGGATACTATTCAACTAATAACTTCACCCACTCGGATTTAAAAGTAGCCTATAGCCTATATACCTCGATGCACGGACTATCTGCCTATTGAAGAATTTTAAATAAGAATTTGTTATGATAATTCAAAAACATTGAAAAGATGAAAAGTTTGTTGGATTGAACGTGGGAATCTCAGGAATTTGGTGCTGGAGTGATTTAAAAAAATATTTTTAGTGTTGAAAGGCTCATTTATGGAGAAAGGACATAGGCTACATTTTATATTATTCTTACTGGAGTTGTATTTGAAATCGCAGGCAGAAGCTATTGTGAATATGAATGGATTTAGTCAGTGAGGGTCTGGTGCATACTCTCACTCCGCCCCGGATTGTAGTTCAGAAATCATTTGAGGATTTCATATCCCAAAGTCAAATAAGCTTTAGAATAATATCCTGCAATACATACAGACATGAACATTAATTTTTATAACAGTATCAACGTGATGATAGTTTGACCCTGAATGGCTCACGTTTGTTTTATAAAAATAATAATTAAGTAACTGTTATTTATTGCAAAGAAAAAACTTCTCTCAATTTATATTATTCATTTTTTACTATTTATATCCGTTCTGCGTATTTTTTTCTGAAATGTAAATTATGATAATTTTGTGTTAGCAAGTATAAAGATGGATAGAATCATTATGGATTTTCTATGTAATTTGTGACAGGGTACTAAAGTTTACAACTTTTACTAATTATAATATTATGCTTTCTGAGATAAGATAGTAAAAAAGTTTTACACGGGTTCACGCGCATTCTAGGTTATCATAAAAAATATCTATTTCATCTACATCGGTTCAGCAATTTCACATTAAAAGCGTAATAAAGCGGGGCCCACTAGCGTCGGAGCCCACCAGGGCTGCGGGATTGTTCGAAAGAGTTACCGCGGCCCAGGTACACAAAGGGCTCCAGAAGGAACACGGTGGTTTTAAGTCAGTAAAATTCGAATATTCCCTCACACTGTCACCCACAGCGGGAGGGGTCATCTGATGATTTGCCATCAACAAAAAAAAGGTTATTGTTGAATAATAATAGTTTTTTTTTTCGCTCCACTTCTTTTTTCATAACAGGCTTTTCAGTCTATATTTAGTCCATCTGACTTTGACCTGCAAAAGCTTATTTTAATTTATTATCTAATTTATTTTTTCTGGCTGAAAAGATAAATATAATATTTTAATTTCAAGACTTTTTTATGGTTATTTAAGATTTTATCACTAATGTAATAATTTGTTTGAATGGCCGGGTGTGATCGATCACCGGCTGATTACATCTCTATGTAAAATACATGGTGTTATTAACCTCGACAAACATTATTAATATTGTTTATTACATAGCCGTGATCTTCATTATCGAGTGTTTGAAATTATTATTAATTGTTTGTGATTATTTATATAGTTTTTGTTAACCAGGGGTTCTTAAACTGTGGCCATTGGCATCGAGTTCCAAAGTCTGCGGTAACAGGCTAATAGAAAGGTCGTGAGTTCGATTGCCAGCCGTCGCACTTTTGATGTGAACCTACTCCAAATACAAGCACATTTAGCCTCGTTGCCGCGTTGAGAGGTTAATAAGTCTGCGCTTCATTAATTAATAAGAAAGCTTAAAAACAAAAAATAATGATGTCGCGATTGCCTAGTGGTAAAAACTCTAGCTCTGTGTATGTCAGGCGAGCACCGATCTATCTTTTTAATATTTTATATATACCTTCTAAGTGTATCTTGACACTATTGACTAAGTAAAGGTGAAGGAAAACACATTGATGAAACCTGGACTTTAAAGTCTGGGGGGTGATTCTCTAACGCAAAACATCTTTACAACCAAGAAATCATCGTTGCAACATCTATAAGGCGCGACATAGAACTAAAATATGGTTCCAAATGTATGAAAAATCATCCTCGCCTTCGACGACAACGACGACTTCGCCTTCGATTTTATCCTTCAAACCGAAAAGCTTGTCATTTGTGAGGTCGTCGTTGTTGTCATCTATGATGTGTCAGTTAGAGAATCGCATGGCAGATCACCAATCGTCGTTGAGCAAGTATGGTGATTGATGCTCATTCCTTCTTTGTATGAAAGGAGCGTACCTGAGCTTTGGGAAATAAAGGCCGATGATAATTATGAATCAGCCAGCTTACAAATGCGACATGAATTCGTAAAATCTTTTCAACATCAACATTTTAAAGGTAAAATTTTGGATATGTGATAGTTATATTTTATGTTCTCTTTCGATTATAAGCAAATATCTGAATATAAGCTGAAGGCATAAGTTGCTTTATCCGGCTGAGGCAAGTAGTTCCCTCAGGATGAGGTAAAAACTGCGTGCAAGACCTATAACTTAATGAATTTTGCTGAAAGTACATAAATCTACTTCTTTTAAGAAATGTTAATTAAACTTTTAGCAGTATGTACAGACGACAGCACACTAATTTACCACTATCTGTCAAATTTCTGCAATAGATTTTCAACCCTATCACAATGGTGGTAGGTTAACGATTGATTGATAAAATTTGACAGATTCGTATACGTTGACCTGCTGTCGTCTGTACTTACAATGTATATAAGTACTTCTTCTTCCCAGCAATATAGGAAGTGGTGAAGGTTGGGTGTTTTGTGGACTGTCCTTGACGTTCAAAGTGATATATTATAACTTAATCTGAATAAACGTTTTTGACTTTGAGAAAATTACAAAAACCACTATTCAAACAATTCTACGTGCATTTTGGACTGTATCATCATCTACATTAGATTTTTGCACACAAGTGGACGTTTCTGAATTGAATTATAATGGTGTCTGGAATTTAAGCGAGATCTATTTTAATCAAACCACAGACTTATAGAGTCATAGTTCAATCAGATGACAATAATAAGAATTAAGAAGCCGTGGCTTATGCATTCATATTGAGTTCGATAATAAATCTAATTTATGTATCCGGGATGATAAAACTCGTCGAATATGTTTTCCTAGAAATCATTTAAGTAATTTTAGTCTAAAATCATTCAACTGGTCGTCTGACCATATTGTTATAAGATCCGGGAGGGTTAATTAAAACCTGAAGCGTATAAGTATGTTAACAATAGCTCAATATCTAATACTCTATCTATACGGATATGTGTATAAATAAAGTTCTTTATGGATATCTATACTAATATTATAAAGCTGAAGAGTTTGTTTGTTTGAACGCGCTAATTTGAAAAATTCTTTCAGTGTTAGATAGCCAATTTATCGAGGAAGGCTATAGGCTACTTTTTATCCGGGTGCGCGCATTAGTTCCCACGGAAAAGTGTGTGAAACCGCCGGCGGAAGCTAGTAATTTATATCCTGAGGAAACTTCAGTACCCGTTTTAGCTGCTTAGTCTTGGATACTTCTATTCTTTTAAGCAGTTTCTTTTAGATCAATTCAGCCATTTGCTTAACAACTTGAGACAGATATTTTATTGGTTTAATTTAGTTTGTTTCAAACCTGTTTATCAGTATTTAAATTGTTTTAGATGAATCAGCCAAACCATCAAAATACTATAATACTACATTATTGTAAAACCTCAGATTATAATAATACTCAGATTATTATTGACTATAACAAAACAAAAATAAAACGACAACATTATTATTTACATTTTAATAATTTATTTATAACATTTATTTTGAATTCTTAATTCGTTTCTTGGTGTTCACTACATTTTACAAAAAAAATCTACATACTCGTATATTATTTAAAAACTAATTTATGAACTGTTAAAAACTGAATGACTTAAAAAAAAATATAACAAAAAGTAAAAATAAAACTTTGATTGATAGCATATTTAGTTGTAGAAGAAGTATCTATTTATATTTTTTTCGAGTTTTTATCAGTTCATATTTACATTGAAATGTCATCAAATGTTACATTATCCAGTCTATATGGCACTGTTCAATAATGATATCCAGTTTTATCATCGAACCTAGGAGGATCTCTTGGACCTCCAAACTCTTCTAATTGACCTACAAATCCTTGGTTGCTAAGTATTTCGTACCCTGGGATAGGTACAGGCTTTTGAACAGTTGAAACGGCAAGACTTTCAGCTTGACCACTAACATTAGATCCGAATCTAGAAGGTAAGCTGGCCTGAGCTGAGCTGGAAGCACTTGGCTTGTGAGTGCCTAAGAAAATTCCTTGAGCTGGTTGAATAGTGTATTCAGGTACAGATCCTACGACAGATTGGCTACCAAAGCCAGAACCCTGTGAAGACTGGAATTGCTGTCCATCGAACTGTACTAAACCAGCTGGCTGAGTCGGCTGAATTCCGAATTGAGAAGTAGTTACTGCTGAAGATTGACTCTGGAAACTTGATCCCTGTGTCGACGCAATACTCGCTGGTTTAAGGGGTTGACCATTAAACTTGTCAATAGTCGTCGTTACTGGACCACTAACTACGGGTTTGGATTGAGCACCAAATTGTGTGGAACCCTGGGACTGTTGGAAACTACCCTGAGTTGAAGAGATGCCGAAGGAGTTAATAGGCTCATCGTGGATGGGTTTTTGTGTCGTGGACACTACTGAATTAAAGTTTGATTGTACTTGTTGCACATTTTGTTCCTGGACATTACCTTGAGATCCAAATTGGGTGGTGAACACAGATTGTGGTTGTTGGTAGAAGCTATTACCTGATTGTCCACTACCAAATAAGCTTTGGGAACCTTGACCAGTAGTTACACTTGAGCTTTGAACGCTGCTTTGAGTTGATTGGCTTCCAACTGATTGTCCAGCCTGAAAGGTAGATCCCTGAGAGCTAACCAAAGGTTTTTGGGGCTGGTTAAACTGAGTTTGTTGGAAAGTAGATTGTGCTGATCCAATAGGTTTTTGAGCCTGCACTGCACCAAATGTGCTCTGGGCATTGAACTGTCCTGTACCTACATTAGATTGAGTACCCTGACCAAATTGAGGCTTGCTACTAAACTGGTCCGAAGTTTGGGTGTATTGTGACTGCTGGTAGTTATTTTGAGATAGAGAACTTACTAATGGTTTTTGAGTAGTTGAAACGACTTGGTTTTGCACTCCAAACTGAGAGGTTTGTTGGTATTTAGAAACTTGGTCTGTGTTTCCTAATGAAGCCACATTGTTAGAGCCTGAACTAGAAGCGAAAGCACTAGCTTGGGCCTGGGGATTTTGTCCAAAGTGTGCTGCAGTGGATCCGAATCTGACCGGGGCAGCTGTCGTGCTGATGGTCTGGAATCCGGAACCAGTGTTTTGTGGCCTATAAGGTCTGTATCCAATAGGTGGAGTTGGTGGTTTAACACTTTGGGAAACTGTTGTTAAGGTCGGAACGTTAACTTGAGATGATTGCGATGTTTGGCCAAACTGTGATGATGTTGAACCAAACTGCGCTGACGCTTGAGAGCCTTGAGAACTTCCGACAGGTTTTATACCGTATTGAGTAGTTTGAATGACTTGACCCTGAGAACTTCCTTGAGTAGACTGACCAACCTGTGATCCTGAAGAACTAGTGAACTGAGTTTGGAAGCCTGATCCTAATGTTGATGAAGATCCAGAGATTTTGTTACCGGATTGGGAAGTTTGTCCTAATTGGGTTTGAGAAGCTACACCAGCACCTAACTGAGGTTTCTGTCCATACTGCGAACTACTGAATTGGGTGTTCTGAGAGCTAGACCCTGTGTTTTGGCCGAAACTACTTAGGCCAGACTGCGAGGTCTGCACAGCCTGTCCTTTAGATCCTGTGTAAGAGAATCCTTGCGACGACGACACTGGTTTTTGAATCGATGAAGTCTGTGATTGTTGGTTAAAGGAACTACCCTGGACAGTGCTGGAAGGCTTTTGAACGAATGATGACTGACTGAAAGTAGTTGTTGATCCAGTACTGGTTTGAGGTTTTTGATTGAATTGGGAGCCAGATAATTGTGACTGCTGGAATGTTGAACCAATTTGTGCAGGTTTATTGGCGAATTGGCCTTGGGAGAAAGTGTTTGAGTTAAAGCCGGAACCTTGACTTGTTTGTGGTTTCTGCCCGAACTGAGTACTGGACTGTTGGGACACTGAGCTAGTTTGACTAATGGTACTACTGGTGCCTGTTGGCTTTTTACCAAACTGTGAGGTTTGGGAGANCGGGTGCGCGCATTAGTTCCCACGGAAAAGTGTGTGAAACCGCCGGCGGAAGCTAGTAATTTATATCCTGAGGAAACTTCAGTACCCGTTTTAGCTGCTTAGTCTTGGATACTTCTATTCTTTTAAGCAGTTTCTTTTAGATCAATTCAGCCATTTGCTTAACAACTTGAGACAGATATTTTATTGGTTTAATTTAGTTTGTTTCAAACCTGTTTATCAGTATTTAAATTGTTTTAGATGAATCAGCCAAACCATCAAAATACTATAATACTACATTATTGTAAAACCTCAGATTATAATAATACTCAGATTATTATTGACTATAACAAAACAAAAATAAAACGACAACATTATTATTTACATTTTAATAATTTATTTATAACATTTATTTTGAATTCTTAATTCGTTTCTTGGTGTTCACTACATTTTACAAAAAAAATCTACATACTCGTATATTATTTAAAAACTAATTTATGAACTGTTAAAAACTGAATGACTTAAAAAAAAATATAACAAAAAGTAAAAATAAAACTTTGATTGATAGCATATTTAGTTGTAGAAGAAGTATCTATTTATATTTTTTTCGAGTTTTTATCAGTTCATATTTACATTGAAATGTCATCAAATGTTACATTATCCAGTCTATATGGCACTGTTCAATAATGATATCCAGTTTTATCATCGAACCTAGGAGGATCTCTTGGACCTCCAAACTCTTCTAATTGACCTACAAATCCTTGGTTGCTAAGTATTTCGTACCCTGGGATAGGTACAGGCTTTTGAACAGTTGAAACGGCAAGACTTTCAGCTTGACCACTAACATTAGATCCGAATCTAGAAGGTAAGCTGGCCTGAGCTGAGCTGGAAGCACTTGGCTTGTGAGTGCCTAAGAAAATTCCTTGAGCTGGTTGAATAGTGTATTCAGGTACAGATCCTACGACAGATTGGCTACCAAAGCCAGAACCCTGTGAAGACTGGAATTGCTGTCCATCGAACTGTACTAAACCAGCTGGCTGAGTCGGCTGAATTCCGAATTGAGAAGTAGTTACTGCTGAAGATTGACTCTGGAAACTTGATCCCTGTGTCGACGCAATACTCGCTGGTTTAAGGGGTTGACCATTAAACTTGTCAATAGTCGTCGTTACTGGACCACTAACTACGGGTTTGGATTGAGCACCAAATTGTGTGGAACCCTGGGACTGTTGGAAACTACCCTGAGTTGAAGAGATGCCGAAGGAGTTAATAGGCTCATCGTGGATGGGTTTTTGTGTCGTGGACACTACTGAATTAAAGTTTGATTGTACTTGTTGCACATTTTGTTCCTGGACATTACCTTGAGATCCAAATTGGGTGGTGAACACAGATTGTGGTTGTTGGTAGAAGCTATTACCTGATTGTCCACTACCAAATAAGCTTTGGGAACCTTGACCAGTAGTTACACTTGAGCTTTGAACGCTGCTTTGAGTTGATTGGCTTCCAACTGATTGTCCAGCCTGAAAGGTAGATCCCTGAGAGCTAACCAAAGGTTTTTGGGGCTGGTTAAACTGAGTTTGTTGGAAAGTAGATTGTGCTGATCCAATAGGTTTTTGAGCCTGCACTGCACCAAATGTGCTCTGGGCATTGAACTGTCCTGTACCTACATTAGATTGAGTACCCTGACCAAATTGAGGCTTGCTACTAAACTGGTCCGAAGTTTGGGTGTATTGTGACTGCTGGTAGTTATTTTGAGATAGAGAACTTACTAATGGTTTTTGAGTAGTTGAAACGACTTGGTTTTGCACTCCAAACTGAGAGGTTTGTTGGTATTTAGAAACTTGGTCTGTGTTTCCTAATGAAGCCACATTGTTAGAGCCTGAACTAGAAGCGAAAGCACTAGCTTGGGCCTGGGGATTTTGTCCAAAGTGTGCTGCAGTGGATCCGAATCTGACCGGGGCAGCTGTCGTGCTGATGGTCTGGAATCCGGAACCAGTGTTTTGTGGCCTATAAGGTCTGTATCCAATAGGTGGAGTTGGTGGTTTAACACTTTGGGAAACTGTTGTTAAGGTCGGAACGTTAACTTGAGATGATTGCGATGTTTGGCCAAACTGTGATGATGTTGAACCAAACTGCGCTGACGCTTGAGAGCCTTGAGAACTTCCGACAGGTTTTATACCGTATTGAGTAGTTTGAATGACTTGACCCTGAGAACTTCCTTGAGTAGACTGACCAACCTGTGATCCTGAAGAACTAGTGAACTGAGTTTGGAAGCCTGATCCTAATGTTGATGAAGATCCAGAGATTTTGTTACCGGATTGGGAAGTTTGTCCTAATTGGGTTTGAGAAGCTACACCAGCACCTAACTGAGGTTTCTGTCCATACTGCGAACTACTGAATTGGGTGTTCTGAGAGCTAGACCCTGTGTTTTGGCCGAAACTACTTAGGCCAGACTGCGAGGTCTGCACAGCCTGTCCTTTAGATCCTGTGTAAGAGAATCCTTGCGACGACGACACTGGTTTTTGAATCGATGAAGTCTGTGATTGTTGGTTAAAGGAACTACCCTGGACAGTGCTGGAAGGCTTTTGAACGAATGATGACTGACTGAAAGTAGTTGTTGATCCAGTACTGGTTTGAGGTTTTTGATTGAATTGGGAGCCAGATAATTGTGACTGCTGGAATGTTGAACCAATTTGTGCAGGTTTATTGGCGAATTGGCCTTGGGAGAAAGTGTTTGAGTTAAAGCCGGAACCTTGACTTGTTTGTGGTTTCTGCCCGAACTGAGTACTGGACTGTTGGGACACTGAGCTAGTTTGACTAATGGTACTACTGGTGCCTGTTGGCTTTTTACCAAACTGTGAGGTTTGGGAGAACTGAGATCCGGTCGATCCAAATTGAGTTTGCTGGTTCACAGGTTTTGAACCAAAAGATGCTTGAGAGGTAGCCGAAGATAAACTTGAGCCTTGCGTTGATTGAGAGTTCTGACCAAATTGAGAAGTTGATCCGAGTTGAGAAATAAGCGGCTTTTGACCAAATTGAGAGCTTACGGAAGGTACATTACCAAATTGGCTTTGTTGGTACAATTGAGATCCAACCGAGGGTTTGGCCGTGGTCGAGGATACGCCGAAACCTTGGTTGGACTGAGAACTTTGAGTCTGTTGGAAAATTTGTGTTGGCTTCTTACCGTATTGTGAGGTCTGAGAAAATTGAGAACCTACTGATCCGAACTGATTCTGTTGATTCACTGGTTTAGATCCAAACGATGTTTGAGAGGCAGTTGACACTACACCGGATTGAGATGTCTGAGAATTCTGACCAAACTGTGTGGAAGTAGATCCAAACTGAGTATTCAGTGGCTTTTGACCAAATTGTGTGCTAGCTCCTGATTGAGTTTGTTGAAATGCTGATCCAGTTTGTGTGGTACTTGGCTTGTTTGCAAATTGAGTGGATTGGGTCTGAGTAAACTGAGAACTACCTATACCAAACTGTGTTTGTGAGGAAACAGGTTTTTTGCCGTATGACAGTTGAGAATTAACGGATGTGGAACCCGAATCTTGGGTAGATTGAGAATATTGACCTGATTGAGAGACAGTTGTTCCTAACTGGTTTTGTTGGAATGAGGAACCGAACGGTTTTTGACCAAGCGATGGTTTAACTGTAGTCGAACCAAAACCTGATCCTTGGACTGTCTGAGAATTTTGACCAAATTGGGATACAGTTGAGCCAAATTGGGTCTGTTGTGATGTTGTGCTTGTTTGGGTGCTAATAACAGGCTTCTTTTCAAATTGGAATGTACTGCCTTGACTTTGTGGCTTCTGACCAAACTGAGAGCTAGTTGACCCAAACTGAGACTGTTGGTATGAGGAACCAGTTTGTGCGATACCAACAGGTTTAGAACCAAATGCCGTTTGACCGGCAGTGGACGCGAAGCCACTACCTTGAGTTATTTGAGGCTTGACTTGTGAAACAGTAGATCCAAACTGCGACTGTTGGAAAGAAGATCCTGTCTGTGTGGTGCCAACAGGTTTTTGTCCAAATGTAGTTCCAGAGGGTTTCTTACCAAACTGTGATTGGCTTTGGGAAAAGGCATTAGCAGTCGCACTAGAACCTACAGTAGTTTGCGGCTTTGTGAACTGTGACTGCTGACTTTGGGTATTAATGGTCGAAGTGAAACTAGATCCTTGCGTTTGGGGTTTTTGACCAAATTGAGAGCTAGTTGATCCGAACTGCGACTGTTGGTAAGAGGAACCAGTCTGTGAAGTGCCAACTGGCTTTTGACCAAATGTCGCTTGACCAGAGGTGGATGTTAAACTACTTCCTTGACTTATCTGGGGCTTGACTTGAGAAACAGTAGATCCAAATTGCGACTGTTGGAAAGAAGATCCCGTTTGTGTGGTGGCAACAGGTTTTTGTCCAAATGTAGTTCCAGAGGGTTTCTTACCAAACTGAGACTGGCCTTGAGAAAGTGTGTTACCAGTTACGCTAGAACCAGTGGATGTCTGAGGCTTTGTAAATTGAGTTTGTTGATATTGTGTGTTTGTAGCTGTGAAACTGGAACCTTGAGATTGGGGCTTTTGACCGAACTGAGAGCCAGCTAACCCAAACTGTGATTGTTGGAAAGAAGAACCAGTTTGTGTTGTTCCAACTGGTTTTTGACCAAATGCTGCTTGACCGGAGGTGGATGCTAAACCACTACCTTGTCCTACCTGGGGCTTTTGGTTGAATTGAGTACCGGCAGCTCCAAACTGCGATTGTTGGAAAGAGGATCCCGTTTGTGTGGTTGACAAGGGCTTCTTGCCAAACTGACTCTGGCCTTGGGAGAACGCGTTTGCAGTAGCGCTGGAACCTACCGTTGTTTGTGGTTTTGTTAACTGTGTTTGTTGGTTTTGTGTCGAAGTGAAGCTAGAACCTTGAGATTGAGGCTTTTGACCGAACTGAGAGCTAGCTAACCCAAACTGTGATTGTTGGAAAGAAGAACCTGTCTGTGTGGTTGAAGAAGGCTTTTTGCCGAATTGATTTTGGTTTTGAGAGAAGGCGTTTCCAAAAGCAACAGATTGTGGTTTTGTAAACTGCTGGTTTTGTGTGCTTGTGGTCGAAGTGAAGCTAGATTGAACTGTTTGAGGTTTTTGGTTGTACTGTGATCCAGAACTAAACTGAGTCTGTTGATAATTAGATCCAACGTTTTGTGAGCTAACTATTGGTTTTTGACCAACCTGAGAACTTACAAGGTTAGAACCTACATTTGTTTGAGTCTGCTGGAAAGAAGATTGAGTACTAAACTGTGATGAACTTTGTTGAGCTCCGAACCTATTGTCACTTGAAACTTGGCCTGGTTTTACTTGTCCAGATGTAGAAGAGCTATCCTTGTTTTCTTGGGGAGACAGGGTCACTTCTGGTTTGTTATACTGGTAAATAGTGCCTTGGTATTGCTGTGTTGGTGCCAGAGAACTGTCAGCGCCCTGACTTGACGACGACTGGGAGAACTGTGTCTGACTTTGAACAATAGGTTTCTGGTTTATTTGAGTTCCAGTGACTCCAAATTGTGCAGTATTTTGTTGACTAGATGATGACTGACCGAACTGTGTTGATTGAGCTGGTTTCGAATCAAATTGACTAGACTGAGATGTGAATTGCGTAGACGATGATGAAGTACCAGATGTAAAAGGAGATACAGCAGCTTGAGTGATGCCGGTGTTAGATGAAAAGCTTGAACCTTGATATTGTCCAGTAGTTGACGAAGTCTGAGTACTGGGGTACTTTGATCCCTGCAGGGAAGAACTTACGGGAATATTGGGCTGACGATTATTGGGAATTGGGATTACAAAAGGTTTTGAGGGTTGCTTGTAGTAGTACGAATCATCAGCACCCTGTTGTTGGGTAACAGGTTTCTGAGTACTTGACGCGAATGTGGCATCAACTGATCCAGTTTGTGATGACAGCAAGGCTCCTGCTGAAGGAGCAGGAACATTATTAGAAGCAAAAGAGTTGAAAGCAGAACCCTGACTTGAACCTTTGTTACTTTCAAAACCAAAAGTAGGTTTAGTAGGTTTAACACCCGAGAACTGATTATAAGTGTTGCCTAGTTGAGTCTTTTGGGACTCAAAACCACTTTGTTGAGTTGAAGCTCCGAAGTTAGAGGATCCAAAAACGCTAGCTAACGCTTCTGAACTCAAAGGTTGGGAATTTGCAGTAGACGCAGCAGATGATGAATCGGAACCGACGTTTAATTTACTGGTTGATTCATATTTCCCACTTGAAACGGAGTTTCCAGACAGTTGTCCTTCTCCAAATCTGTTTGGAACGACGTTCGAATTGAATTCTGAGTTAATTCCATTTGATTGTTCGTGTGCGCTGCCAGATACGCTGGCGGAAGCAGATGCACTCGACGGTGCCTGACCATGTTCGTGAACTGATGGAAAATCTGCTGAAAGTTGGGACCCGGATGATGGATAAGTATTTTGACTACCACTATATTGTTGAGTCTGAGAACCTGAGACGGATGCTGATGCAGTAGCAGCAGATGGAGCAGAGAGCGATTCACCAGCAGATGAGTGAGATCCAGATTGTAAACCATGTGCTAGGCCAGCTGATCCTAAAGAGTTTGAGGGAGCATTGAATTCATTCCTAAGTCCAGATCCTACAGAACCGGTGGATGCAAAAGCACTGGCACTACCTGATCCCGTTGCAACCGCAGAACTGAAGGCAGAGTTGGGCAAATTATCAAAACTGGGTGTTCTTAATGGAGCACCGATTCCTGATCCTAGAAATTGGTGACCAGCCTGATGGCCCTCAATTCCAAATCTGTGTTCAGCAAAATCTCCAGAAAATCCGTTTTGGTTTTGATGTCCAAATTGACCTTCAAAAGAGGAGCCGTGTCCTGAAACTTGAGCTTGGCTTCCAGAACCCTGACCAAATCCTTGGGCTGCGCCTCCCTGTGCAGAATGGCTTAGACCTTCAGGTTTGTAAGATCCAACGAGTACTCCAGATGTTGGTCTAGTTGCTTGGCTAGACTGACTGGCGTACGCACTACTAGAAGAACTTGCAGCTCCACCGCCTACTATTGGCTTTCCATTGTTGTCAGCACCGTTGCTTGAGTAATCACCTTCTTCATTGTATTTCTGCGCATCATACGAGCCTGTAAATAAAAAATGAAAGTTGTAAGCAATTTGTCAACGACTGATTCGTATGTCACCGGGACATTTATCAAGTCATACAATAGCCTTAAACGTGTGACGATACCGAATTTGTGAATGAAAAGTATTTGGTGAGCTCCATTGACATAACATTTGTCGGCTCTTTCATATTTGACCTCATGTTTTTGACAGCATATTTTGACACACGTTATTGTTAATAATACCCATTACACTCACACCTATTTTAGAAAAGAAGAATTATTAAGAATTACTTGTTGACAAACATTTTAATATGGGCCTCTATACCTTAAAATACTTAGAAAAAAGTAACGATAGACCAACTGACAAGATTAAAACAGGAAAAAACAAAAAAACAGCGATGTAAATTGCAATAACCGTAAACCTCAATTTTGAATGATGCGGTGAGGTAAATATTACGCCGTAGTATGCAATTTCAGCAGACGCTAGTCTTCCGTTTAAAGCTTCCGTGATATAAGAAACTTATTGTTATACACTTAGAATAAAGTTACTAAATAACATGCCAATAATTTTAAACTAATGTTATGAAGCTGAAGGACTTGTTTGTTTGAACGCGCTAATCTTAGGAACCAATAGACCGATGTGAAAAATTCTCTGTGTTAGGTAGCCCATTTATCGAGGAAAACTAGAGTACTTATAGGCTATTACTATACTACTTTATGTTTATCCAGATGCACAAAGAAGTTCAAACGATACACGGGTAAAACTGCTGGTAGAAACTAGTGACTAATCCTAGACCTATTCCAATAAAAATCTTGTTTCAAACAAAATCTAATTGTAATGCAATATTCGTGAAGACAAAGTTTAATAATGCACATCAGATGTAAATTGGTTCGTCACGACGTTTTAGTGCATAAAATTGCCAATATTATTATTTTTATATGTATTATTTATCAAATATTTCTGAATTAAATGTATTTTTTAGTGGTTTATCATGTTTTTGTTATTTCATCGATGTTGTTGCTATCAACCTAAGAAATCAACTACACCATTATGTGAAAAATATGTATGTGATAAATTTTTACTAGCTCATGATTTCTATATAATGTAAGTAAATACTACAGGTGTACAAACATTATACTATTTTGGCAATTTCTAATTAAAAATTATTATTAACACGTGTAAGAAAGAAAAATAAGCCAAACCAGTTATTATAATTATGTAAATGACAAAGCAAAATAAAGATCATTCGATAAGGAATTAATTAAATTAAGTCCATTTTATCAATAGTAATGAAGACGTGTTTGGCATTTAAATAATTCAGAAAAAGATCTAGTCATCAAAACACGGAGTTAAAATTCATAATTATACATAATAATTATGTATATTATCAATTTTCATATACAGCAGTTCACATTCCAAAACCTACCGGTTTAGAACACCGTGATTTGAAAATAGCTGTAACACCAAAAATTCGCAAAGTTCAAATCATTTAGCTACAGTTGCCAATAAGTTATTGCAAAAACATCATGAAGAGAAGTTTGTAGTAGTCTCATTTGATTAGTGGTATCCATTTTCTTTTCTTAAACAAAGTAAGTAACCTTCAGAAGAAATTGTCACTAATGCTATAGGAACAATCAATCAAGAAAATGAAACCAAAGAAACTATACTACTTTTATAAAACATACTACGTGTATAGAAACACTTACCATCATCAACATGGCCAGCAGCTTCCTCTTTAGCATTTTTCTCCAAAGACTTCAAGATCTCCTCAGGAATTGGGTGTGGTGTAGGCAAGTGCTGTCCCTGTGGCTTGTAGCCATCTTTATCAGCTGTGTAAGTCACACTGTACGTTTTCCCATCATCACCCTTGTAGGAATAACCACCCTGAGCCTGAACACCTCCTGAAGCAACTCCATTTTCTCCAACAGATATTCCATTGTCAGTCTCAAAGCCGTAGCTATAGTTCTCCAAACCTACGTCACTGGTGAACTTTAAGGTGCTACCACTGTTTTTATCAGCTGGAGAACCATCCGTGTCTACAAATGATCCGAAGCCTGGTGCTATTCTAGTGTTGACTCCTAAGCTTCCCGAACCAGTGAATGCGGCATCTCCGACTTTAGAGTCTGTTGAGCCGTAGGAGGCTCTAGGTCCTCCTAGACCAGTAGGTTCAGCGCCTGACGTTCTACTTCCAGGGTTAGCTGCATCTACAATAACGCCTTGGACGTCATTCGTGTAGCTGCCAGTGGGAAGCACTCCTGCGACTTGGTTGGTTCCTGCTAAGGGAGCCAGCAAGGCGCCAGGGCTACCTCCAGCGGTCCTGGCTGAAATGGGCGGCAGGTAGCCCGTGTCAAGCTTCGCTGCGCCACATACCGCCGCTAAAGCGGTTAATATTACCTGCAAAGAAAACATGGTTGTATTAAAGCTTACAGAGGAACATGCATGTAGAAAAACCAGTTAAACATTCTACTGAATTCGCCTAAAAATAAAATGTGCCAGCTGCCACTGCATCAAGATTTATGCGATAGCATCAAACGACGTGAAAAAAACGTAACATTACTGCAGTTTTATGTATGTCTGAGGTTTGTAAAAAGGTTTCAAGACAACCTCGAGATGTCCAGTTTCCAAGATGGACTATCTTATGGACAGGACGCGTACATCAAGAAAAATTTAAAGGTCAAAGGTCGTATGTTAGCATCATGTAATAAAATGTAAATGAGCTAAAAAATATATAGTCCTGTTTGGCCACTTTTTTTGAAGTTAGATATATTTGTCAATATACCAAAATGCGGTATCAGGCTTTGTATCCTAAATTAGTACGTTGAGTCATTTTTCACTACACAATATATCAACATGGGAAAATAATGGGTGTTTTAAGTTAGCGTGTGGGTGGAGTTGTAAAGCTTTTAATAAAAAAAAACTAGATTACATATTAATTAAATGAATATTGATATGTTTCTTTGACATTTGCATTAACACAGCATTAGACATCAAGCGAGTTTTTGACTAAGGGGCTAGGCAGGTTATGCTGATAAAACATTTATCTATGCAATTTTTAAGAAAATGATGCAGATTTTTGCTGCCTTTATTTCCTGTATGATGTTCAATGTAGAGCAACGTTTTGCTAGAATTAGATCCGTCCAGTTTTTAACAGTTAATTGAATGTTATAGATTTCTATATTAATATCTGTTAAACACGCGAATTGTAAACGCAACTTCAGTCTTTTTGGAATCGTTTGTCACGGCAAAAATATTTTGATATTTTGTTTTTTTTTTATTTTTATTAAGATAGTATAAGTATATTTTTCTTGAATTGAATTTAATATTAATTAGCAATATTTTTTAATACAAATGTCATTTGATTGTTGATTTATATTTTAATGTATGCTAATTATTTACAGACCACTAAATCTGTCAATATCATTAAATGATTCTGTATTTTGTTTGGTATATTTTGTTTTTTTTATACTATGATTAAGTTTTCGAATACGCAGCTTTATGACATGTTATTAAAGGAAGATAAAGAAAATTCTGTATTTTATATATTTTTTGCGGATAGCTAGGAGAACTTTGCCAAAAGCGACATTTTCAGACCAATTAAAAATTTAGACAGATTCACAGTACCTTAAGGTATCTAATAGATTATCGTTTAAACGTAACGGCTTTGAAGTTGCCTTCTAATTACATTGTTGTATTTCTAAAGATTTTAATTTCAAAATCATCGTTTTTATTTTACTGATTCAAAATTCATTTATTTACCTAAAACATCACATAAACGTACTGTAGTTTTACATTAAAAATATTTTTATAAATAATATCCAAAATAAAGGTAAATTAAAAAAATACTATTGACACAAACAAAAGAAGAAAGCACAAAAAAAAATATAAAAATTACACAAAACAGCAAAAAAACGCAAATAAAAATAAATTATGTCCTAGATTATCCAATGCGTAATTACTGTACAATTACACGACAAGTAAGAACACTTATTCACAACACAATGACACAAAAGAAAGTATTACCAAAAACATCGTCCTGATCCCTCTCGAGGGATGCGCGAGCACTGCTGAACCCACTTAAACTGGTGGTACAATGAAGCAACTTTTGCTTTTTATAGCATTTGAAAAGTCTTCTAAAAAACGTGCTTATATCATTTTACAAACTTACCTCTACCGCCCCTTAACATCTCCCACAATTTTCGCCAGCCTTCACTAAACGAAATACAGTCTAAATTTCCTTGGCTCAAACTTTTTGGGACGCAAAGTTATCGTGGCGAAGATGCGCATATAGTTCCAAGTTCAAGTGCCAACGAATTTGTGGTTTACGCGTTTATATGATTGTTATAAATTCCATATATGTTATAAACAATATATATGTGTTATATGCCATTTTTTAACTAAGTTCTCATAATATTTAATAGGGATTTATGAATCTGGCTTTGAAGATGACCTTTTATATCTATTCGTAGTATTCATTGGCAATTTTGTGTTAATTTTTATGTTTATTTAACAAGCTTTTAATGACTGCATTCGCTACAGCCCTAAATATTACGGAAGGTGTTGATTTTAGATGCAGTTTTATTACTGAATTGATTGATTAATGGATTGAACAAATTAAACTAATAACAAATTAAGATCAAGCAAAGTAATATGAACTTTGGGGAAGGCCTTTTGTCCGACAGTGGGCGTTGTCCGGCTGAAATGACGAACAACTAATTAACTATTTTAAATATCTGTCTTTAAGATGGGAACTCAATTATTTACCAATTAAGAATATTACAATTAATTAATTTTAGCTCTAAAAATACATAAGAGCTTTGTTTAAAAGCTTAGTCCCTGAATAAGGTATCGTTACACGAGAATTGACATACACCTACAAGATAAAAAAATCAACATCCTTTAGCCAAAATCTTTTCACTTTTCGTGTGAATACCCTGTTATACTATACCTGTGTCAAAGGAGTGCCAAGACAATACAGACAGACAAAACGTTCAATAGATATCGTTCAGACGATCCTAATGTGAACATTAATCACTGACTAGTTTGAGTTCCCAGAAATATAATCCGCTATTCAAAGGATAGCAGTTAATTTATTGAGACTAGGCTCGATTTAAAATTAGGATAAGGATTATACAGGTATTTTGATCTTTTTAGTTTTGTACGTATTATTTTTCATAGTCTTTTGTTATGTTATCAATAAAAAAATAATGGACACTGCAGGATACATGATCGATGTTTTTTGTTTTCTGCACTACCGTAGAGGCGGGTTACTTTAGCTATTTTTTTCGAATAATTTATGAATTTTATCTGTAGTTTGTATCGGTATTGTCTTTTTAGTGTTCTTAAAAGTTATAAAGAAGCTCAAGGATATAATCAACAAGATGCGAAGTGTATTTTAGAAATATGATAAGCGTAACTTGTTTTTTTTTTATTAAAAGTTTTGGGCCAAAGTTATTCTTAGGAAAGGGTTACTTTAACCCCATGAACTTTATTGGTGAAAAATCGCACTTGCAGCTATCAGGGGCCTAAGAAACCTTCAAGGGCGGTAAGATTGAATATCCAGGAGAGGTTTAATGTAAGAAAAAAAATCGAAAAAAATTTAAACACGAGGTTAAATCACCTTTATATATTTCAAAAAAAATTACACTACAAAATATCTCAAAAAATTTAACAAACTTTCAAAACTTAAAATAATACTATCTTAAACGGTTTTAACGTAATGATCTTAGATTAATTAGGTAACCTTCGGAGACATATTTTACTTTTCAGTCCTATAAAATTATAATTTCAGTCTTATGTAGGTATGAGAATCAACGTTTACAAGTAGCATCTAATCTAATATTGCAAACATTACTGAAAAACCTTTTCTTATCACTCGTTCATTTCAGGAACAGAGAAAGAACCCTTTTTTTCAAATTTAGGAGGTTCAATCTTACACACTATATGGTCCCAACTATAAAGCTACCCGCAGGGCCAATGTTACCCGAAAAGGCGGTCAATGTATACCGATTTTCTAGATCTGTAATTTAAGTCCCAACACACAAGTAAATCGTCTTTAAAAAACAATTGCCATACTCCTATATACATGCCTAAGATAATAAATAACAATCCAATTGCAAAACTTACCAAAATACAGCAATACACATCAAAGTTTGCAGCAGAAAAATACGCCGGTGTTAGTGTCAAAATTTCAAATGGCGCGAAAATGTAGCGACGTGCAGTTGAGTCGGTAAAACAGTTCCACAATTACACGTCTATATCGCCATCTATTAGTTACCGAAGGAACTACGACGTTCGGTTGTGCGGTCGCGACACGGCGGACAGTTCTAACATTTTCTCGATTTGGGCCAAACTTATGCCCTAGGGTCAAAGTAACCCGCCTCTACGGTATGGATTATTTTGAGACACATAGTAGCCAAAATATACATATTCATCAATAACATATATTACGTAATAGTTCTATATAAAATGTCTAACGTTTATTTTCAAATATATTTTTTATTTTTGGATATTAGCTATTATTTTGATTACGTTAACTTACCGCATATTCTGACAACAAACTCAATACCAGAAATAATTCGTGTTTAAATATCACAAAATATATGCGTTAAAAGAATTGCAAGGGCGTCAATCAAGGACTGCAGGAAATAATTTCTTAGTAAATAAACTTATAAATAAGCCAGAAATATACGATACACTTTCGTTTTAGAGTTCTGCTTGAAAAATTAAATAATTCTTAACATTAATTATTTAGTAATTACTTAATGTTAAGAATTATATTAAAGGCTGCCTCCAAAATACTTGCTTTTCTCCACTTCCGAAGTTTTAACTCCCTCAAACTCAAACTCAATTTCTTTAATTTCAATCAGCTTGATGCTTCGAAAGAGCTTTCATAGGCTATAAAAGTTCTTTCGAAACATCAAACTACTTAGTTGCACGGTTCCAAGAAGTGGGTCTCATGGAGAAGAACCGGCATGAAACTCCATGGACGCCCTTTACTCCCCAGCAATAGTTAAACGTCAAGTTTGTCAGGTTTAGGAAACCTTATAAAATGGCGTTCATGAAGGGAAGGTCCTATATAAAATAAGTATGAGCTGAATAGTTCCCAAATCTTTGTCAGACAAAAGAAAAATATTTTCAAAGCTGCATTTTGATTTAAGATTAAACTTCTGAGAAAGGTCACCTTAAAACCAGACTTTAACTACAAGTTAGATGACATTAAAGTCATAATTTACAACTTAACTTCGATATTTGATTTATGGCATCAATTTGCTATTTAATTTAACGCTTGTCATAAAACTAAGAAACGTAAACAAACTAATCTCACACTTGTTAGATAGTTGCCAATTAATGTCAGTCATGTTAAGCATGGTGGTCTAATGGTTGAACCACCAACTGTGCTGCGTGCTTTCAATTCCACGTCAGATAACACCAAAGTAACTTCTCTAACGGCCGTTCCCAATAACCTATCTAACCCTGGATTTGCTTACTAGAGATAGGAATTTGACATTACTTGTATGGGGCTAATGTCAAAATTCTATCACTAGTAAGCAAATCCAGAGATAGACAGAATATTGATTTCCGCAGTAAGTGTGTGTACTTTCCAAGCCGGTATAGGTACCTATATATCTTAAACATTTATGGGCTAAGTATAGGTAGGCGAAGGAAACTTGTACAGTAAAAGTCTCAAATCGCCAATGCGTATTGATCATGCATAGTAGTAGTAGTAGATTGAAGATCATTCCTTCTCTGTTTGAGGATAGACGCCTGTACCCTGCATCATCATCAGCCAAGCCTTTTCCCAACTCTGTTGACTCTGCCTCCAGACTAACCGGAGGCATGTCGCCCACAGTGGGACAATAACAATAACAATGCAATGACATGATGAACTCGAACACCTAATGAATCCTTCCTTAAAATTACAATGATTGCAAGATTGATTGTTTGGCAAATCAATTTAATATGCTAATGTTGTAATTAATTAACTGAAACTAAGCGCGTCAAAAAATTGGTCCTCATCGCTGTCACTCGGTAATGTACCCATAATGTTGGCAGCATTGCCACGTTGTATGGTAAATACAATACTAATACCATATCTACAAACCACAAATGAAGCACACCTAATTATAAGCTCGCTTCATGTAGGTACTAACACGATAAACAGCATATCGTCGATTGTAGCGTAACTCGCCGTAACAAGCGGCTAACTACATAATTATCGTGTTCCGACACTAGGCGCACGCGCCGATCGGCGACTTTGGTCGTAAGTTCTCGGCAATTATGTTGGCGTCTGTTAGATTTCAGTTTATTGTTCGTCGCGTTTATTTATGTATGTTTTTACTGTTAGAATTAAGAAAATAAACAGTTGTTAAACGCCATCAAAAAAGGAAAAAAAAAAGAAAAATGGATGTTTTTTTTTCAGGTATTAAGTAAGCAATTAATAAGTACCTAATAATATCGTACCAACTAACGATAAATGTCAATTTCATAAAATTGCCATTTATCATAATTCATATTTTTGGGTAGATTTAATAAGCTGTAGGTACACTCCATGTCCAGATACCTACTCCAACACCAAATTATTGTTTTGAATAAATTCAGTATTTGTCGCTACATCTACGGAACCAAAGCAGTATCAAATAAATACAATATTATTAATCAGTTTTGTTCTTTCACAAAACATATGACAATCAGCGTTGAACCCAATCACTGTCGGGTCATTAACCTCACCGTGCCTGAACCGGTCTCTGAATAAATATTCATAGAAATTATTATCATCTATTATAGTCATGACGGGTATGTTTAGCCGAATGTTATCCAATTAAGTAGCTATTTCCTTCGATGACAAATTAAAGTTAACACTTGCAGTTTTTGTTGGTATTTTTATTTTAGAGCTATTTTTGGTCTAGATTAATGAGGAGATTAAATAAATGTGTGCAGTCCTGGTGACTCTTTCTGTGAATTGGTCTAATTGAATAGGTATTTGCGAACCAAGTCGTTCTGCTCCAAGTGGCAACGTAACCTGCCCATGATTCACCCTGCTGAAATTGAGACTCTGGCGACCAATTGGTGGCGATATAACCACCATAGAGTACCTACCAAATGGGATTGCCTTGCTCGAAGATAGGCAGCACCATCACTGAAGTTAAAAATATCCCACACTGCGCTTACCATCACGCATGCCTAACGCGGGGAGTATGGGCAAATCCCCCCAGATTGGGGGAGGGCTTTGTCCAGCAGTGGACTTTTTTAGGCTGCGACGACGACGAGGTATGGTTTTTCTTTTTGTAAAATATACTTGGTTATTAATGGCAGAATGATGCTCTTATAGAAAAGAACACTTTTCAAGGTAAAATAATAATGTAATGGGTGTTATTATTT
>NWSH02000210.1:11854115-11887624 GCA_002382865.2 Heliothis virescens
CAAAAAAATTTGTTTTAATTTGGAACCATAAATAAAATAATCCATTCCCGATACTTTCTGACTGAATGTACATTAACGCAAAATATTGGACACGTTTTTTTTTGTTTTTAAAATCATCAATAATAACAAAAGATAATGGAGTATTAAAATCGGAGTGGGGGGTCCTGACGTCACGCCTATTCAAAAATCCGTACGTAAGGCGTGACGTCACGCGCAATTTCAAACGGTCTATAGCTTCGTAATTATTTGTTAAGATGAAAAACGAAAAATACGTATGCAAATATTTTTTTATAAATCTAAAAGACGGACTAATATCGATTTTTTAGCTCGTTCCATGCATTGTCGGTATTCCCATCAAGTACAACATGAATAAAGCAAAAGTAGTGTACTAGTGCAGTACACTGGGTAAGCAATAGTCGGGTTACGTTACCGGTCAACAGGTCAATGACCATCGCATTTGGACTGGATAACTTCCGTGGTCTTAGGTTGTGAGTATGAGATTGAATAGGTAGGGCAGTTGCCTAACCTAGTTAGGCTTTCTGAAAGTGATCAATGAATGTAATTGGTGTATGATTATACGAGTTGGTTGCTGTTTAGGTTACTTAATCTTGATTATATAGGCTTAAAATATGTAAATATTAGCGTGTAGAAATTAGGTAAGTAGTTGTTGTTATTTCTACAAAAAAAAACAAAACCCGACTACAAAAAGCACTGAAAGGGATAAAATAAAACTTTTCACATGGCTCTAGAAGTCGTGTCTGCAAGGTCTTGTTGACTGTGTTTATTATTTGCACGACTTCTAGGAGCCATGTGAAAAGTTTTATTTTATCCCTTTCAGCTGCTTTTTGTGACAGTCGGTTTTTTTGTTTTTATTGTAAAAGTTTTTTTTATTTTATGTGTTTTTCACGTTTTCGGCTCTCAAAATAAATATCTTCTTTAATACAATACCTCACCCACGAGTGACAGTAATAGTATCATCGGACGTAAAAAAGCCTTACGAATTTGAAGGAGTTCTCTCAATTTCTCCCAGGATTCCCATCAATCAGATTCCTGGTCTCCTTACCATGGGACACACCGACATCGGTACTCTTCAAACACAAAAGAATTTATCTCAAATCAGGTCTATAACTGCCGAGAGATATGGATTTTTTTAAAACAAATACAATAAAGAAAAAAAAAAAAAAAAAATACGGTCGAATTGAGAACTCCTCCTTTTTTGGGAAGTCGGTTAAAAAACACATGTGGATGAGAAGAGCATCTGATGAGATGAATCTGAATGAATCTGGATCCCTTCATTAATCCAACAAAGTTTATAAGAACTAGTTATTACACTCGAAGAAAAACACAGACAGGCTTTCTTTTTTGTACAGACAGAAGAGAAAAAAAAATCATTCATCTAATTTTTTGTAACTTCCTATAAAGCTGGCAGATTTACGGAATTTTCGCTTACTATCCATTATTTACTTACCACTTGAATGTCGTCTAGATCAATCCCAGCAAATTCCTAAGTAAACTAAAGCTAATACTCCTAATTATAAGGTATTATTTACAGAATACAAATAAATTGGAAATGCCCAATGATGAAAAGGATATCGTTCTCCAAGTGGAATACGACAGGACTTAAAGTGGGTGTATCGGTTAGCAACGGATCTTGATGATAATAAACTGTTATGATATAATCGGAATTTTGGTGTTTTTTTTTTATCCAATCAGTATTACATTCATTGGTGGTTGGTTTAGCACTTCTAGCAAAAAAAATAATGTATGTAAAACCCAATAAGTTGGGATGAGGGCAGGGAAGATGATGATAAGTGTTTCATATTTATCTTTCATTGTTGGCTAGTCACTTTTAGTAGCAAGTCTGGATATACGCGCTTTAAGCATGAACGAAACATTGGTTTGCATAATAACTAAGAAAAGGAGATGACAAAGAATTATGATGGTGGTTTGTGAAAATGATATGGCTGGAAATAATTTCTTGTGAAGATGACTGGAATAAAGGTATGGAAAGAAAGCTTATCAAATACTAAATGATGATGTGGTAGAAACAACGACAGACAAACATCGGAATAAACTGAAACCCCCTAAAAGTCCATACGAAAGGCCTTTCATTAAAAGTCATCAGAAATGCGGATAATTTATATTAACACCTTAGACCAGAAAGGAGTAGTCAACAGTTATATTCGCAGAGAATTACTTTTACAAAAAAAAAAAAACAAAGTAAAACTTAAAGGTTATACAAACATTTTTAAAGGTAGAAATTTAACGCTTTACTTAATTCGACCTCAAACTATGAGATCCATGTTACATAGTATCATATAGTCCTACGTAAATAAGCCAATGAACACAACCGTCCGCAGACGCAGGCAGATTGGAATCACGTCTCAAAACCTCATTAACTGCTTCAGTAAAGATTGTTTATGTATAGCAAATATAAATCGTGTGGAAGTTATTTTAGTTTTTATTTACGGGCTCATTATTAAAGACGGGACCTTTTAAGCCCTTCTTTTGCTATCGATAATCGTTATTGTAAGATTCCGCAGAGGGCACATTTTGGCTTTGGCAGAAGTCTTATGTCGATGACATTAACTGAGCCATTGATTATACGGGCTTGAGTAATCAGCTAAATAAACTAAATATGTAATTCTCTAATGATTATACTCCAAAAGTAGCGTGGAACCCTTCCTGCAAGAGAGAAGCGAGACAAGGAAAAAGAAGGGGTTTGAAGATCAGAGAGGACGAGATCGTCTAACCTTAGAAAAATGGAGGATCCTGCAGATCAGGACACTTCTAGAGCCATGTGAAAAGTTTTATTTTATCCCTTTCAGTGCTTTTTTGTGAAGTCGGTTTTGTTTTTTTGTAAAAGTTTTTTTATTTTATGTTTTTCAGTTTTCGGCTCTAAAACTATAATATCTTTAATACCCATACCCACCCACAGTGACAGTAATAGTATCATCGACGTAAAAAAGCGTACGAAATTTGAAGAGTTCTCTCAATTTCTCCAGGATCCCATCATCAGATCCTGGTCTCCTTACCATGGGACCACACCGACATCGTACTCTTTCAAACACAAAAAGAATTTCTCAAATCGGTCTATAACTGCCGGAGATATGGATTAACATACATAAAAAAAAAAAAAAAAAAAAAATACGGTCGAATTGAGAACCTCCTCCTTTTTGGGAAGTCGGTTAAAAATACACTGTTGGATGAAGAAGGCAATCTGATGAATGAATCTGAATGAATCTGATCCCTTCAAACCCAACAAAAGTTATGAAGACTGTTTTACTCGAAGGAAAAAACCAGACAGGCTTTCTTTTTGTACAGACAGTAAGAGAAAAAAAAATCATTCATCTAATTTTTTGTAATTACCTATAAAGCTGCAGATTTACGGAATTTTCGCTTACTATCATTATTTACTTACCACTTGATCTCGTCTAGATCAATCCAGCAAATTCCTAAGTACTAAAGCCTAATACCTCCTAATTATAGGTATTATTTACAGAATACAATAAATTGGAAATGCCCAATGAATGAACAAGGATATCGTTCTCAAGTGGATACACGAGACTTCAAGTGGGTGTATCGTTACAACCGGATCTTGACTGATAATAAACTGTTATGATATAATCGATTTTGTGTTTTTTTTTATCAAATAGTATTACTTCATTGGTGGTTTAGCACTTATAGCAAAAAAAATAATGTATGTAAACCCCAAATAAGTTGGGATGAGGGCAGGAAGATGATGATAATGATGTTTCATATTATCTTCATTGTTGGCTAGTCACTTTTAGTACAAGTCTGGATATCGGCTTTAAGCATGAACGAACATGGTTGCATATAACATAGAGAAAGGAGATGACCAAAGAAATTATAGATGGATTTTGTGAAAATCGATATGGCTGGAAATAATTTCTTGTGAGATGACGTGAGATAGAAGAGTATGGAAGAAAGCTTATCAAATACTAATGATGATGTGGTAGAAACAACGACAAAACAATCGGGAATACTGAAACCCCCTAAAAGTCCATACGAAAGGCCCTTTCATTAAAAGTCATAGAAAAATGCGGAATAATTTATATTAACAACCTTAACCAGAAAAGAGTCATCAACAGTTATTCGCGAATTACTTATTACAAAAAAAAAAAAAACAAAGTAAACTTAAAGGTTAACAAACATTTTTAAGGTAGAATTTACGCTTTCACTTAAATTCGACCTTCAAACTATACCATGTAACAAGTACATAAAGTCCTAGTAAATAAGCCAATGACACAACCGTCGCAGACGCAGGCAGATTGGAATCACGTCCTCAAACCTCATTACTGCTTCAGTAAAGATTGTTTATGTATGCAAATATTAATCGTGGGAACGTTTTTAGTTTTATTTACGGGCTCATTATTAAGAGGGACCTTTTAAGCCCTTCTTTTGCTATCGATATCGTTATTGTAAGATTCGCAGAGGGCACTTTTGGGCTTGGCATGAAGTCTTATGTCGATGACATTATAGCCATTGATTATACGGCTTGAGTATCAGCTAAACTAAACTAATAGTAATTCTCTAAGATTATACTCCAAAAGTAGCGTGGAACCCCTTCCTGCAAGAGAGAAGCGAGACAAGGAAAAAGAAGGGGTATGAGATCAGAGAGGACGGATCGTCCTACACCTTAGAAAATGGAGGATCCTGCATCAGGACAGGTGTTGTGTCGGGTGACCACTGCCGACAGTTGATGTTGGATTCTTGTGCAAGAAGGCCAATAATAGCCTTGTTAGCAACCTATCTAAAAAACTTGCAACTTAGATACTCCCGCACCCTACCTTATCTCAACAATGTCATCTGCTTCCGTGCAGAGTTCAAGGTGGTCATTATTTTCGGAAGAAACACCGTTTACTATTGTCACGTACCTGCCTACATACCTATTAATACTACGTAAAGGCCCGTGATGCACCCTGCTGCAAAACGGACGAGGCTCCGGCGATCGACTGGTGGCGGTATTTACCACTTACTACCAGGTGGGATATTAAATCCCTTACTTGGAGATGGGCAGCATCATCTTCAACGCTAAAACTATCCCAGACCCATCATCACCATAACACGTATGTCCAGTGCGTTGAGTATGGACAAATTCCCCCAGCTTGGTGGAGGCCAGTAGAGGACGTTTTAGGCTGTGACGACGACAGTGACAACCTACCTACTAGGTAACTTTTATCTCTCAGTGTAGGAGTACCGAAGTATGGGTTATACTGTGTATTACAAATGGATGCTGAAATCTAGTTACGGGTGGTGCTCAGACCAACAATCTGGCAAGACAACCCTTTGTAGATTGTTATCCCTAAACATAAAATGACTTTGCAGAAAGTATAAAGGGATTAAACCTCAAATTAAGTAATCAGTTTAATATACAAACTGGTTGATTTGATGATGTGATCGACTTCGGCTTAAGCCATTGCGGTTTTCGGCTATAGTAACTATTTTCCGTGATTCCGCCTTAGTTTTTAATCTAAAAATTATCAAGGACGCTGACCGATGCAAAAAGTCTTAGTAATTTTTTACTCAAATGTTTAAAAAATTATATATTTTAAATAAACCTACGAATAGAATGATAACTGCCAATTAGATAATCAGGATATAGGCGTTTAGAGATCCTTAAGGTGCATTATAAAATCGAACAGTAAACAGTATTCGTTCTTAAATAATCCAATGTCAGGAGGTCGAATATAAAGGAAAAATATTAGGAGAAGGTCTTAATATTTAACCGACTATGCCAGAAAAAGGTTAAATAATTTAAAATTCGCGGTTCGTAGCTTCTGAGTCTAAATGAGAATTAATTTCAGGTCTAGACTGATAAATGGACCAGACTGATATTATTAGACATCTGAGGTATTAAAAGTTCAAGGTTGAAACCTGTTATAGCTAATGCAACTTTAAAACTGCAATACTTAATGAACCTAATTAATTTAATAAAACATCTTGAGTTAGCAACATTAGCAAAAATATTTAGAACAAGTGGTGTTATGAAAATAATGTATGAAATAATGTTAGTTTGTATGTAGATTTTTAACCTAGTTGGGTAGGTACAGACGCCAGCTTAAATATCAATCTACCTCAATCTGTCAAATTTCTTCAATAGATTTTCAACCTTATCACAATAGTAAAAGGTTAATGTTTGATTGATAAAATTTGACAGATTCGGGTAGGTTGGCCTGCTGACATCTGTTCTTTATAATTATTGGTACCCAGGTAGATCACGATTTAGAATTATTGCACAGTGAGATTTAGTATGTTGGTTTTTAATTATTTAATCAATTACAATTCTATAAAATCGTGACGAGCTTGTTCATTTTATGTGGTTTTCTTGCCAAAGAGCCTGTCGGCATGTGTCAGGGGAAAGTTGTAGATAGGTATATTAGTTACTAGCTTCTGCCAGCGGTTTCATCCGCGTCCCGTAGGAACTCCTCAGCGCACCCGGATAAAAAGTAGCCTATAGCCTTTCTCGATAAATGGGCTATCTAACACTTAAAGAATTTTTCAAATCGGACCAGTAGTTCTTGAGATTAGCGCGTTCAAAGAAACAAACTCTTCAGCTTTATAATATTAGAATAGATTAAAAATACTGTATGGAATCGTCATATTCAGGACTTTGACAATACTGCAATAGGAACAAACATCAGCAGGTCAACGTCCGAATCTGTTAAATTTTAGCAACCGAACATTAACATTCCACTATTGTGATACGGTTGAAAATCCAGATAGAGGTGGGTCCCTTAATAGCTGTCTGTAGTTTTCATTCATGTCATGAAAATCATCATTTAAAATTATCAATATACATACGGAACCGTCTCCTAATCTGTGGTTAGTCTTCTTTTTATGAAACTTTGTAATAACTGCCTAGTTAACGAATATGTTTTTGTCTATAACAATGATATTTATTAAAGCTATCTGTCAAAACATCCGCTAAATTGATTGGAATAAAACACTTTTCAACAAAAAAAAATGTCTGAGCTTAATGAATGAAGTTTTTGACTGGTCTCGATTTTTCACGATTAGATTTTACCAATCGAATATTAACCTTACATTATTATGATAAGGTTGAAAATCTATTGAAGAAATTTGACAGATTGTGGTAGTTCGATTTGTCTGCTCACTGCCTCAGTACCTATACTGGTATCTAGTGGCATAGCGCAACTGCTGTGCACAAGGTCTCGGGGTAGATTCCCGGGTCGAGCCGAAATCGCTTTATGTTTTAGAAACTTTTACAAAGCAGCCCGGAGTCTGGAAGTCGGCGGTGTTACACCCCCAGGACGGCAGGTACTAAAAGCCGGGTCCCCAAATGCTATCGTTAGCTATTATTGTTGCATTCCACTTCAGAGGCCGTCAGCCGGATTTCAGAAAACTCTGATACCAGAGCTTGTTAGGTGATTAAACCTGCAGCTCACTCAATGAGAAAAAGGACAATTGTAGGTAAGTAGGTAAGTACAGAATAGTATCTTAACAAGTAGGTACAGACGATAGCACATCAAGTTACCACAATCTGTCAAATTTCTGCACTCGATTTTCAACCTTATCACAATGGAGGTAGGTTAAGGTTTGATTTGACAGATTCGTATACGTTGACCTGCTTTTGTCTGTACAACGTACCTAACTTTGGAGTGAGCAGTTTTCACGAGAGCTTCACGTAGGTAGGTAACTCTAAGTACCTATCTAAATGAGACTTCTCAATGAGGCACAGTAGTAGGTACCTATGATTTATACAAAGACTAGGTTTATACGTAGGTAAGTACCTACTTTAGCGCGCTCTGACGCTGCAGAAATTCTGGCGCCAACTAAGTGTACAGACAGGTACCTATAGACGCCAGCTGGTCAACCTACAGGATGCTGTCAAATTTACCAATCGAACATTAACTTACCACTATAGTGATAAGTTTGAAAATCTCTTGAAGAAATTTTACAGATACCTGCACCTCACCTGAACCTACCTCAGTAGGTGCGGGTTGTTCGGGGCTACAGGTTGTTCGAAAGAGTTACCGCGGCCCTGGCACACCAAGGGCTCCCGAAGGAACATGGTGGCTTTTAGTCAGTAACAATCTGACACTCCCTCACACTGTCATCCACAGCGGAAGGGGTAATTCCGATGATTTCTCATCGGTAAAAAAAAGGTACTTAGGTTGATATGCTGACTTCTGTACACACCTACTCAGTTAGATACCTACACACGCAATACCCTATCGTAAGTTCAGAGAGAAATCATAATAGGAGTCTCTTGTCCTAAAACCTTTCAACCTATTGCATAAAACTAACATGATTCGCCGTGTCATCACTAATATGTTATGTAACTACAGACATACAGAACATCAGCACGTCTCGGAATGGCCTTGACACTATGGTACTGAATCAAACCATTTGATCGAAAGCACGCGTTCGTTATAAAATAAAATTTAAACTTGATTGGTTTATTGGTGCACTGTGTTACTCTGTTATGGGTTTTCAATTAATTTATGGTTTAAAACTATGCACATTAGAGATGAGTAATAGTTTAGGTAGTTACACAGGTCAAGGTTTGAAGGGCAGTCACTTTTTTGGAATGGGAATTGTAAAAAAACCGACCAAGTGCGAGTTTATCGGCGGTCTAGGTACAGGATAAAAGGAGCCCTCTTATATGTTTATTTTGTTCTAGTTTTCAGCATAATTTTAAGCTATGGCGGCATCAATAACAAGCACCTATTGGCATCATTTGTGAAAACAACGGTTCATGAGGTAGGTAGGTAACAGACGCACGGACAGACGGAAAGCCAGACAGCGATGTCTTTGGAATAGGATCTTCTTCTTGCCTATACTTATAGTACAGCTTCTCAACGGAGAAATATTTTTTTTCAAATCATTTCAGTAGTTTGACAGCCCTTAAATGTTTTTTTTTAAACTTGTTTGTTTGCCTAAAAACATTTTCCCCTGTTGAAAGTAAATTAGCCAGGTTTCAAATAATAATCAAACCTCTTTTTCAACAAAGGCGGCCTAATTTCAATACTTACTGGCCGATATACCTCAAAATAATTGTAAAATGCCATAAAGTTTTATTTTTTTCCTTTTACTTTTCACACCAAATGGCTTTTGCTTGGCGTTTTTCGTCTAAAACTGCCAGTATTTTGATGAATTATTTTAGTTTTTTTACTTATAACCATTTCGGTTTGATAATACAAGATAATACACCGTTGAAATTAACAAAGTGAAACAAGTAAAAAGTTTGAAGAGATAAAAAAAAATTGATTACTTGCACTTTTGCTTTTTTCACACTTCCGAACGCAAATTGCAACGGCCGCCATATTGAATTGCCATGACAATCAAAATTTGTTTGACAAGTTTACGTTGTTAGCGCGACCCGAAAATATTTTATTGATCTAACAGGTAACGATTTAATGTGCTAAACCCGATAAGAATCATGGATAAAGCTTTTGAAATACAGAAAAAAGCGCGAGATAATGTTAAAGCTTTACAAACTTACATGACCGACTTGCAGAATTGGGAAGCCGAGATGAAAAGAAAAGAGGCTGCTTTGAACGGTGAATTCGAACAGGTTTAGACCTATTACCGTCTTTATGTTGTACTTAGAACATAACTTTGATACCTAACTGTAATTTGCATACGTATTTTTGGCGTAAAGTTGAAAAAAATCCGTGTAAAAGTGATCATGTATGTTGTTAGGTTAGGCCTATTTTAGCGTTCACAAAAAGTAGAAAAGGATAGTTTCCTCTTTAATACTTATACTCAGTGTCATCCTCGTTCGCAAATAACTCATAATTGCTTCGTAAAAGTCATAAAATATTGAGTTTTGAAGTGAGCAGTTCTGAATTTGTATTGTTTGTTTCGAGGTTAGGATTTGCCTCCAGTCCGCAGCAAGATCAAGAAGGAAAAACCAGTTGTGCCGAAAAAGAAACCTGAGAAAAAGATCCGAGGCTCTGACTACACAGGATGGGACAAGTATGATGTTGTGAGTATATTTTGTTTCTTTGTAAATGGAGCTGAGGATATGTGACTTTAGGTGTTTCATTATTCTCTATGGTATTAACATTATTTGTTTGAAATGATGTTGTTCTGAAATACAATTTAATTTCTATATTGTGATTCTGGTTAAGTTATGTACCAGTGTACCATAAAACTTGTATATTGCAATAGTTTTTCTACTGTTTCACTTGCCACCCGGTGGAATTTCTTCCCATACCTACATAAAATGGTATAGGTTTCTAACAGTAAAAGTATTTTTCAAATTGGTTTAGTAGTTACAAACAAAAGACATAATGTTTCATCTGTATTGTATCAAATATAGATGTGACTTATCTTACTGTTTCGGCGACAGCAACCTAGGTCGGAAGGGAACCTTAATGAACTTGAATGGAAATAATTATTTTTGACATCCCAATAATTCCAGGACAAGGCCTGCGAGGAAGTAGACATGGCTGACGTTGGACCCGTGTCCCTGGACAGCAAGAAGAGTCAGCAAGCCAAGCTGGAGAAACTCAAGGAAGAAGCCCAGTATGAGAAGGAGAGGGTAAGAGAGGATGATTTTGTTTTTTGTGGAAACCAGCCAAATGTGTAGATAGATCATAAGAATAAGCAACTTGGTGGTCTCTTGGTGGAGTGAGAGGAGAGGTTAGGTGACAATCTTGACATGACAAGGTCTTCCATTCATCAAAGGCCAGGGGTACCGTGTGAAACCAAAACACTGTATCTCCGCAAGACGCATTTTGAGAAAATTTGCAAAAACACTTTTTAGGACCTTAGTTTTTGGTAAATACAATGTTTTTTGCATTGCGTTATCTCAGAATTTTGCCTTCAAAGACAAAAATCTGTAAATGCAGGATGATAGAACAGGCAAAAAAAAATCGAATAGACGTTGTTAATTCAAAACACTGTAACTGCAGATACAGTGTTTTGGATTCACACGGTACAGGGGTTGATGATGATAACTTTTATAGAAATTTTCATCCAAAATGATACTTGGAAGCTTGCATGATAACACCTTGTTGAAACAATGTAATACCTCCTTTTATAGTCTGAGTGATATTGTCTTTGGGTTAAAAGGTGTGTGTCTTGTTATATTGTATAAAATGGTGTTCTTTAAAGTTTACAAGATAATAAATATTACACTGACCAAGCCTGTTTTCACTGTTTTCGCCCTTCAGGTTATGGGCCCAATACGCTGCCACTACGTATGCGTACCTACAGATGTGCATACAAGTTCTGACATGATTTGATATAATTCATCCAGGATACTTTATGAGTTATGTCTGGACTTTTAAAAGGACTTTGACCCCTGAGTTTGCCTCTGTATTTCTTGGCCTCGTTTAGTTTAAAATATTAACATATAAAGAAAAGTAATTTAAAACACTAACATGCCATAGGAAAGTAGTCAACATTAAAAACTTGCCTATGGCATACTATTAGATAGTTATCTAGAACCTGTGAATCTATCCACTATACTTCTGGTTAGTAACTAAAATATTACTTCAAGTTATTTACTGATCTTTTACAATATTCCAGGGCAATACATTTGTGAAGCAAGAGAAATGGGATGAGGCTATATCATGCTACAACCGTGCTATAGACCTGGTGAAGGATGATGCTATCTACTTCGCTAATAGAGGCCTATGCCATCTCAAGAAAGATAGGTAAGATTACCGTTTCATGTTTGTCAAAATATGTGTGAATAATAACTTGATATTTTACAATGTAGTTTACCTATGTGTATATGCTATGTTTACAATGTAGGATGTTTAGTTAAAAAAAAACATGTATGTTTGTGTATGTTAAATGTAGCTGTATTATATTATTTACACTGCAACATGAGATTTCTGCAAAGAAATATTGGCATTAGGTGCAGTGTTCTTTATTTTGATATTTCTTTAATTCACTAAAACACATAGACTTTTATCATCAAACAAACCAATTTAATTTCTTATACCCCCAATCTTATTCCAGCCTGCACCAAGCAGAATCAGACTGTACAGAAGCTCTCCGCTTAGACCCAACATATGTCAAAGCTCTACAACGCAGGGCCACAGCGAGGGAACGGCTCGGCTCCCTGCGGTCTGCGTCCCATGATCTCAATGAAGTGCTCAAGCTGGAACCACACAATACAGCCGCTAGGAAACAGTTGGATGCTATAAAATTGAGGATGGGCACGAAAGGGGTGAGAATTTTGATGATTATTTTGTTCATAAAAGTATGTTCTACAGAGTTCTTTCTCTTGTGGGTTCTTCAATGGTAAGATTCCATCAAAACTGTTCGCAAACAAAAAGTGTGTATGCATTAGCGCGAGTCTACTGCGAGCTTGTGTTCACACACAACCAATTTTGATTTAAATGAGAGCTTTGAACATAGAACTTACTTATTACTTAGAACACAGTGTTTAAAAAGCTTAGTGGGAATTTCAGTACTTATTTCAAAGCAGCAATATTTTCTTCAATCTTATTAGAAAAAAAATCTTGAATTGCAAATTTTAATGTCACCAAAAGAAGTTCGTGTTGCATTTATTTAGGCATTCAATATTTACAAAGATAACAAAACATAATCCTTATTTAATTATTCATGTCTACATTTCCAGGCCAAATCAAAATCATCACCCTCCACAACTCCCACGGTGGAGAGCAAGCCGTTATTCAAGTCTAAACCACAGCCAAAGATAGTGGAACTGCCTCCGGAGCCGGTCACAGCAGCAAGCGCTGCTGATGATTGGAGGAAAGGCGTCGGAGAGAACATCATGGTCATCAAACCTGTGAAGNAGGGGTTGATGATGATAACTTTTATAGAAATTTTCATCCAAAATGATACTTGGAAGCTTGCATGATAACACCTTGTTGAAACAATGTAATACCTCCTTTTATAGTCTGAGTGATATTGTCTTTGGGTTAAAAGGTGTGTGTCTTGTTATATTGTATAAAATGGTGTTCTTTAAAGTTTACAAGATAATAAATATTACACTGACCAAGCCTGTTTTCACTGTTTTCGCCCTTCAGGTTATGGGCCCAATACGCTGCCACTACGTATGCGTACCTACAGATGTGCATACAAGTTCTGACATGATTTGATATAATTCATCCAGGATACTTTATGAGTTATGTCTGGACTTTTAAAAGGACTTTGACCCCTGAGTTTGCCTCTGTATTTCTTGGCCTCGTTTAGTTTAAAATATTAACATATAAAGAAAAGTAATTTAAAACACTAACATGCCATAGGAAAGTAGTCAACATTAAAAACTTGCCTATGGCATACTATTAGATAGTTATCTAGAACCTGTGAATCTATCCACTATACTTCTGGTTAGTAACTAAAATATTACTTCAAGTTATTTACTGATCTTTTACAATATTCCAGGGCAATACATTTGTGAAGCAAGAGAAATGGGATGAGGCTATATCATGCTACAACCGTGCTATAGACCTGGTGAAGGATGATGCTATCTACTTCGCTAATAGAGGCCTATGCCATCTCAAGAAAGATAGGTAAGATTACCGTTTCATGTTTGTCAAAATATGTGTGAATAATAACTTGATATTTTACAATGTAGTTTACCTATGTGTATATGCTATGTTTACAATGTAGGATGTTTAGTTAAAAAAAAACATGTATGTTTGTGTATGTTAAATGTAGCTGTATTATATTATTTACACTGCAACATGAGATTTCTGCAAAGAAATATTGGCATTAGGTGCAGTGTTCTTTATTTTGATATTTCTTTAATTCACTAAAACACATAGACTTTTATCATCAAACAAACCAATTTAATTTCTTATACCCCCAATCTTATTCCAGCCTGCACCAAGCAGAATCAGACTGTACAGAAGCTCTCCGCTTAGACCCAACATATGTCAAAGCTCTACAACGCAGGGCCACAGCGAGGGAACGGCTCGGCTCCCTGCGGTCTGCGTCCCATGATCTCAATGAAGTGCTCAAGCTGGAACCACACAATACAGCCGCTAGGAAACAGTTGGATGCTATAAAATTGAGGATGGGCACGAAAGGGGTGAGAATTTTGATGATTATTTTGTTCATAAAAGTATGTTCTACAGAGTTCTTTCTCTTGTGGGTTCTTCAATGGTAAGATTCCATCAAAACTGTTCGCAAACAAAAAGTGTGTATGCATTAGCGCGAGTCTACTGCGAGCTTGTGTTCACACACAACCAATTTTGATTTAAATGAGAGCTTTGAACATAGAACTTACTTATTACTTAGAACACAGTGTTTAAAAAGCTTAGTGGGAATTTCAGTACTTATTTCAAAGCAGCAATATTTTCTTCAATCTTATTAGAAAAAAAATCTTGAATTGCAAATTTTAATGTCACCAAAAGAAGTTCGTGTTGCATTTATTTAGGCATTCAATATTTACAAAGATAACAAAACATAATCCTTATTTAATTATTCATGTCTACATTTCCAGGCCAAATCAAAATCATCACCCTCCACAACTCCCACGGTGGAGAGCAAGCCGTTATTCAAGTCTAAACCACAGCCAAAGATAGTGGAACTGCCTCCGGAGCCGGTCACAGCAGCAAGCGCTGCTGATGATTGGAGGAAAGGCGTCGGAGAGAACATCATGGTCATCAAACCTGTGAAGAAGCCACCGCATTTGAGGTCTAAGGTGAGATGAGAGTCATAATCGCTGTCACTGTTTGTTTTGTTTTTTAATATAATCTCACCAATCATCTTCTCAGCCATGACAACTGCTGGATTCCCGATTGATTTCCAAAAAGAGAAGCCTTTGACAGATCCATCAACTTTAAAATAGCATAAATATTTTTTTTATATAAGGTCATATTGAACACTGGATGAGAATAAAAATAACCTTTATTTATATCCACGTGTATGAATCCTATCATGTAGCTAAAACTGCAGAACAAAATATCTGTAAACATCTTTGAATTTTCAGCAGAATTAAAATGGTTCTGTTTAATTTATATTTAAAGCTTATGATAGCTGTCTTTGTCAAAGTCTGTTGTAAACCAAACTAAATACTATAATTTTTAATTTACAGAGACCACTGAAATCAATACCAATTCAAGAAGTATTACTCGGTGAGACAACTCCGGAGAAACCTCCGACACGGCTCAAAATCATCGAAATTGAAGACAACATGGCTCTTGGAGACTCAAACAATAACGACTCTAACAAAATTGATGAAACTCCCACTCTAAGAGTAGACGTCAAAGGAGGAGGTGATAAAGTGATTGCTAGTCCAGAATCGATGAAACTTATATCTGATACGATAGTTACGGAGAAGAAAGTGAGAAACTTCGTGCCGCCAGTGAATAGTGTTCAATTTATGTCTGAATGGAAGTATTTGAAGGATCAGTGGGATGCTAAAAGTCAATATTGGAGTGTAAGTATTATTAAATTTTTACTAGTAATAATTTATAAGTGATTTTTTTTGAGATTTTTTGGCTATAAATTCATGGTGAAACATTTTAAAAGGTTCAAGGAATAGGTAAAAAAATCTTGTGTTAGAGCCATTCAATGAAAGAAAACTGGCCAAGTGCGATTTGGACTTAGGACGCACAAATGGTTCTGTACAAAAAAAAGTGTGAGAGCCCCTTAAAATTCTTACTTTATTTGTTTTTAATTTAAATTATATTTTTTGTTCAAGAGGCAACACAAATACATCATCTATGAAAATTTTAGCTCTAATTATAAGTGTTTACGAGATACAGCTTGGTCATAAAAGGACAGCGAAGTCTTTATTAAGGTCCGGTTTATCAAAGTCTTGTGTTTAAAAAAAACGCCCTATGCACGATATTTATCTTAAAGGACTAATTGCATTTTATTTGTCAACAGATTTAATTAATCACCAAATTAAAACCGTTTTTTTTTCCACAGCTAATAGAACCATCAAAGATCCCGTCGATATTCGCGAACGCTCTAGAAAGTTCTGTGCTGTCTGACGTGATCCGCATCCTGCACACATTCCCGGCGCAGTTCAGTGGCACCGTGGCGGCATACCTATTGGCTCTGACGCGGGTGCAGAGATTCTCCGCGCTAGCCATGTTCCTCTCACACACTGATAAACAGAGTGAGTATCTAAATATATAAAACTCAAAGGTGACTGACTGACATAGTGATCTATCAACGCACAGCCCAAACCACTAGAGGGATCGGGCTTGAAATTTGGCAAGCAGGTATATGTTTATGACTTATTATTATGTCTTATATATGATTTATTATTATAGAAAACTATTATTATTTTCTAGTTACCTTTTTTTGTTGTTGTAGCGGCAATAATGATACATCATCGTTGAAAATTTTAACTGTCTAGCTGTCACGCCTCTTGATATATAACCTGGTCACAGACGGACAGCGAAGTCTTAGTAATAGGATCCCGTTTTACTCTACGAAATCCAAAGGAAGATTACGCTGGATTAGATTGTCTGAAAATTAAGTTTATTTGACTTCCATGATAAAATTTTTAAACCAATTAGATGGCATAAAGGCGAGATTCCATGTGATGCAGCATTCTACACAGTGCAGTCATGTGACTGAAATGCACGCTCGACCGACTACATATATTTATCGTAACGATATTTCTGAAGTTTCTTAGCCTTATTGTTATATCTTTTATTTATATTTCTTTCCAGTGTTAATGAAACTCTTAGACCACTGCAAGACAGCGGAGAACACGAGTGACGAGGTGATCGCCGACTTGAAGAACAAATACGAGCTCTAAACACATCATTTATTATAGTTGATTAGTCATAATTACGAATATTATACGATACTTACAGTTTTAAACACGTTGCGCTTGAGAAATTACGTAGGTATTGATATTTTAGTTTTTGAGTTATTTGTTGTCAAACTTGCACTGATTTGACCAGCCGTTTTCCCGCGGTTTCACTCGCGTCCCGTGGGAAATACTGCCCGTACCCGGATAATATTAAGCCTATGTTACTCGGGGATAATGTAGCTTCCGAACAGTGAAAGAATTATTCGAATCGGTTCCGTAGATCCGGAGCCTATTCGTTACAAATAAACAAATCTTTCATCTTTATATATTAGCATAAAAGTTGTGCAAGCAAGACGCTGTTATTTAATGCATTTCAAGTCCTGTCAGATTTAAGGTTTAAATTATTTATTCTCTTAAAGACAATAATAAGCCACTTACATGAGAAGACATAGGAAACATTCAGTAAACATTTTATCGATAACCATTAACAAAGTATAGTATGTATCATGACAAACACAAGCATATTATAATTATAGGGATCAGTCCACTTTTGTAAGTAGGTTGTAAATTTTAGAGCGAATGACTAATGGCCAGTTTCTGAGCACCTTTATCGGTGGTTTATCTATTCATTTTCCCTTAAAAATGAATAGATAACCTTTCGATAGCGAGCCTCAGAAACCGGCCATGAATCGATTTCAAAAGACTTGTGACACTATTCGTTTTATTAAAACAGTTATTAATATAATAAAAAACTATTAATTTTATTAAAACAGCTATAAAAATAAATGGTTAGATTATTTATGTAAAATACCAAAAAAACACAATTTAAAAGTATGTAATTTCTCAAGCGCATTCACGGCGCGTAGGCCAGGTGCTAGAAACAAGTGGAGTAGTCATTAAGCACACACAATTTATTATTAAAATAATAAACTAAAGTCATTTCCTTACATTTTTCTCAAAAACTTTTCAATCACAATATTAGCAAATTCATATTTTATAAACATAACGTAAAATAATTCCAAATTCGATGTATTTGTCGCTACAACACGTATTTTAATTTTATGAGCTACAGAAAAAATGCGTCAATTTTGAGAACTTAGGATACCTTATTGACCAAGTTTCAGCTTTTGCTCAAGATCTGTTAATAAATGATTATTTCTAAATTAATTGTTTTTCTTTTATACTGTTTTCAATGAGTGCAATTTCTGTAATTATGTAACTAATACACAATTAATTAAGTATTTTTCGGGGCATACACACTAAACTTAGTTTTTAATATTTATAAAAGACAAGAATTATGTAGTGTTTTGTTATAATTTATATCAATTTAGTAAAGAAAACATATTACGAAAACCAACTTCTAAAACTCAAACGTGCAATAATATCTTGTAAGAATAGCGGCCAGTTTTAGGTTTCAGTTAAAGTACTGGATAACTATCTGACATTATGCCATAGACAAGATGTCAAAAGTAAAAACGTTTCTATGGCACTACGTATCAGATGTATCTGGTACCTGGAAACTGGCCGCATTAGTAGAAATAGTTACATTTACTTACGAATATGATATTAAGTTGTTATGAACTTATTTCGTCCACTTATTTCTAGTATCTATAACTTAGTCATATAACTTACTACAGAAATGGGTAACTTATGGAAATGTTAGGAATTACTAAGTTTTTTCTAAGTCTCTAAACACACTATGCCGAACGTACGCGACCGAAGCTCCGCGGCTGATTTTACGTTCGAACTTATTCGGCTGATATGACACACCATAAGTGCCGAACTCACGCGGCAGAAATTCAGTTGCGCAATCTTGTGTAGGTACCTATATCCAATGTTCGATCGAACCGAACTTCAGTCGCGCACAGAATACGTTGCCGCCGAATTGTCGCTGAACTTACGCCCGACCGAAGTTCGGCTGTACGTTATAACGCAACGTAATTTCGGCATAAAGTGCCGCCAGTAATTAATTCAAATAGCATTGCAGGCGTAATCATGCCGAACTTCGGTCGCGTATCTTCGGCATATGTGTTTAGACACTTACGCGTAGTTATTCTATTTTTACCAAGTTCTGATGGGTTATGCGCATTTGGTACACTTCGCACTTGGTACACCATGCTCAAATGGTACACTTCGCAAATGGTGCACTTCTCAAATGGTACATTTCGCAACTGGTACACTTCTCAATTTGTACATTTCGCAAAAGGAGCACTTTTTAAGATGAGTGGAGATTTGGAAGGAATTGACAAAAAATGAGAAAATTTTTGGTTTGGGTGGACAAAATAATTTTAATTAAACTTTACATAATCGCTATAACATTTTTTTAATAAAGAAAAAGTCACTCGGAAATAGCTAAAGTATAATTATGTAAGAAAAAAATTGATTATGCTATACAAAACAAACATACAATTTTTCAATTACTTGTTTATAAATAAAATAGTAATAATTACTAAGTCTTGTAATAAACAAAGGTTTATGTATATTATTTATAACCTGTTTTTGAGAATCAGGTTCTGAATTTATGAAAAAATGCTTTTATTTAATTAATAACAATAATTATCGTACTATTATAAAGGTCATTGATATAATATNTAAACAAAGGTTTATGTATATTATTTATAACCTGTTTTTGAGAATCAGGTTCTGAATTTTTTTCTTACATAATTATACTTTAACTATTTTCCAGTGACTTTTTCTTTATTAAAAAAAAATGTTATAGCGATTATGTAAAGTTTAATTAAAATTATTTTGTCCACCCAAACCAAAAATTTTCTCATTTTTTGTCAATTCCTTCCAAATCTCCACTCATCTTAAAAAGTGCTCCTTTTGCGAAATGTACAAATTGAGAAGTGTACCAGTTGCGAAATGTACCATTTGAGAAGTGTACCATTTGCGAAGTGTACCATTTGAGCATGGTGTACCAACTGCGAAGTGTACCAAATGCGCATAACCCGTTCTGATAAGGTTATGTGTTGTTTTATATCGTTTTTGTTCAAGTCATTATTGTGACGGAAAGTGTTTTTTTTTGTAATTATGGTTCGAAGGAGCGTTTGAGTTCTGTGATTGATTTTAAGCCCCAATAAAGATTATGGATTTTTATTAATCTTGTTTATTTTATGTGGTTGAAGGGTCTTCCTATTGGACCTCACCTCATATGCAACGTAACGTAAAATATGCGACGTAAAACAGTGATTTTGAAAAGTTTGATAGAGAATAAAGTAACTTTTGGCAGTCGGCTTTCAAAATATGTATGTTTGAAAAAAAATTGAATTAAATTAGTATTTTTTCATTACATCTTTTGCTTAATAATTACAATAATTATTAAATTACTCCGCTTTGGGCTGTCGTTGCCTCGTTGCTTATTTCGAAACTTTATATATTGTTGCTTATTTCGAATATATTATTTGCCAAATTCTAACAAGCATACCTACACTCAAGTAAAATAAATAATCAATTAATTTTCCCTATAACTTAATTCTAACCCCATTAAAACACCCTGCTCTTAAATAGTTTCGTTTTAGGGTTGAACACTTGGGCTCAACAGGTCCCACTAATTGATTCCGACGCATCTTGGAGCACCCGAGTGGCGCCCGATCTCGATAATCCTTCCACATAGGTACCTACTCTGTTCAAGGGTGCTGCAGTGAATTGGTCTTGTAAAACTGTGGTGTTACCTACTTACTATGAAGATCTGGAGTAATTTTGATAGGAAAGAAAACCCGAAAACATGTAGGTAAGTTGGTATCTGTATGTCTGCGACTTTTTAACGCCCAGGTTCAATCAATTAAAATTATTTTTTTGGTATTTTCAGTGTTTTGAAAGATGGAGTATTTTGTTACAAAAATCATTAATCGACTTCTCAAAAAGGAGGTTTTCAATTCAGATTTTTGTACCTATATTCTTTTTCTTCTCAATTTTACAAGCTTTTGTTCATCTTCACCTATGTTTGTGTGTCTGTAATTGATTGAACCTGTTCTCCGTTTATTTTGCAACCATCAGCCTTTTACGTAACCTATGTTCACGAATGTGTTCATGTTGATAAATCTACCTAAATCATGATTCTTTAAAATTTCTATGTCTATTTGAAGCTACTTTTGGTTTCCTCATTCACCCACACGTTTCTAAATAAAAAACACAGCATTATAAAACGTGTAAAAAAATTATGGCTTTTGTACTAGATTTAAACCATCGTCTCGAACAAGGTAAATGATCTAAAGCTAGTACTAAACTTAGTAACTTTTAAAACCACGTTTTATAATAAGATGGAAGAAGTCTTAAAACTTCACTCCGGACCTCCTACGCAAGAATTAAATTAACTGTAATACTAGAAGGAATCCCACTCCTATTATAGTAACACTACCACGTATAGGTAGGCATGTGATGCCTAAGCTATGCACCCACTGAGAGCACCTCAACGGCGCGCACTAATTGATTCCAAGCGTCTTCATTACGTGTAGTACCGACGTGTTCTAAGCCTGCGATCACACTCTACGGTAAGCCTAGGGGGATTTTAAGCACATAGTTAGACTAAACTTTGGTTTTGAATTTTAATTTGGTTCAAGTTCTTTTCTTTGGATGTTCTGTTCATGACTTAAGTAAGTGATAATTTTGCTAGGGCCCCATAAAATTTTACAGGGAGCCTTTATGACTTTCTGAACCCAGTTTTCCGGGTCACTCCTTGGTAAGGCTGGTTGGCAAACTTTCTGGCGTCTGACTACTTGTTATGATTGCCAAAGATGTACAAATGACAGCCGGGATCCATAATTTAAAGTGCCTTCCGTAACAAGAGGAATACTCATTGTGACGGAACTCGTTATGACATAGATGGTCACCCATCCACGGACTGACCGCGCCAAGCATTGTTTATATTTGTATTCAATCGATCTGTGCTACTTAGCCCCAAGCGCTTCCTTCAGATATTCTACAGAGTACTTAGTCAAACTCCTAATTTAAAGCTCTTCAATTAATTTTAGTCAAATTTTATGCACAAAGCAACTTGCCGGTATAAGAATTAAATATCTCACTGCGTTGTGGACACACCTTTAATGCAAAACTGACGAGGAAAAATGTGTTGAGCGATTGTATCGTCCAATATATAGAGATGAGACCGCTTTGTAGATTATGATAATTGCGATTGCGGTAGGTAATATAGTCATAACGAAGTTTGTTAAACTGTGTGTGTCTATTCATTTCATTATATTATTATCATTATTTAGCTGTATAGTTTTGGCTATAAATGTCTAGTATAGATACGTACATACCTATTGTTTGTAATAACTTCGCTTAAAAGTGTCGCCCTAATGTATTTTTTTTTGTGCAAAATGGTGACACGTTTTAGTTCGTAAAAGGATACGTTAAATATTCTGAAATACCTAAATATTAAATAGGTACATCAGTTTCACTACGTCTTGAAATAAATATTCCAAGCAAAAATAAGAATCCATCACAGATTCATGCCAGCAACCTCAGGTTATTAACTTAGGACCCAAACCCTTCGGGGCTCAGAATTATTGTAACAAAACGGTACAGTAACAAAAATATTATATTATCATGAAATCCCTTACAAATCAAATTATTACAAAATACTTCCCCACATAATGAAATCTTGGAAATTCCTTCAGCTCGATTGGTTATATCATGATACTAGTTTGGTACGCAATTTCACTCATTCTTTCGTAGTTTTTGGTTTGGACGATTTTTAGTGAAAAAATATTGAATAGACTAGCACCGAAGTCGGCACCAGATATTTACACAAATCGATTTTTCAGCGTAGTTAGGGTACACAACTCTTTTGAATGTCACTTTACTAATACAAATAACTATCAGCCACAATTTTGTTGAAGTAAGACTTGATGGGGTTGTCTGCGGGATTGTTCACGCGAGTTACCGCGTGCCTACACAAAGGGCACAATATGGTTGATTTTCGTCAGTAAAAGTCTGCCTCCCCCTTACGCTGCACTCACAGCCAGTGGTCATACGATGATCTCCTGTTTCTAAAGGCTCCATAGGCTTCCAGTCTGACTGTATACCGCTCAATGAGTATCAGCTTTATATGAGTAGTAAGTTTGGATAAGTCTTTCAGGCTTCTGACGACCCCTAACGTCCGTCCAACACAGGCAACAAACATACACACAGTATTTTCATTTCTCAGTATAAAGGCTAGTATAGTTTTTGATATGTCTCGGGGCAGAGGCTGGTAACGAAGGGCAGGTCCTTCGAGACAACACAATCAGTTATAAGATCAATTACGTAGGCCTCAGTGGAATCAATTAGAGATGTAGCCTGATGTTATCAGATGGATAGGCCAGGAGTCCAGTAGGTACTTATGAAGAACTTAGGTATATGGGCGGCAAAATTGTAGAGTATCTTAAATCATCCGCCCGAGTTCATCGATGGGGAAATACTCCCATCGCTTTAATCCTAAAAAAAAAGGCTAAAGGTATCCTTTCTTCCTTCGCCAGCGTATCACCTATTCCTTTGCCAATTATAATTTCATCCGGTTCAGCAGTTTTAGAGTGTTTTATAGGTACTGTTAGTTGGAATTAGTGAACAATTTGCTACAGTTTTTTTCTTTTTGCATTATTTTCTGGTCTTGTGTAGGTAACAATCCAGTTTTGCAAATATAGGTAATATAGCTATATCTAGCTACACTTTCAAATGCACCAACGAAATTAAAATCCAACCCGTTTTTAATATCCTACTTTGTTAAACAGCAGATTTTTTAATTAATTAATTTGTGTAGCCAACTCCCGAGCTAGAGCAGTGGCGTGGAAGGAAACCATGATATAATAGGGAAAATCTTGTTTTTATGGCAAAGGATTACACAGCAAGTATGAGGCAAATATTCTTAGTAAGTTATTTTTGACGAATTGTGGTATTGCTACATTGTATGGCTTAAGAATTTCCCTTCTTATAAATGGGTAAACACGTAGGTATAAAATTTGTGGAAATAGATGAAAATGCCAAGCGGATGGGCCTAAACTGTACACGGATAGATCGTGCCTCATCCGTAGCTTTATTAAGATAGATAGACCCTTTTAGCTTATATTGAGCCAGGACACAATTAGGTACTAGCCCATGTGATTAAGTAGGTAAAAGACTTGGGTTGGATTGGCCAAATCGCTATTTATTTACAGGACGCTACCTACTAAGTAACGCGATGTTATAATGAGAGAAAAGTCTAGAAATACATCTACATTTTCTAATCACTTCTTCTAAAACTCATCCAGTAGAAGTGTAGACTTTACTCCTATAAAATTACTTACTCTCAAACATTCGTCATTTTCTACTTTTCAAAGAAAATCCCAAGATCCTTATCTCAGTGTTGAACAAACTTAATTTATCAAAAGTCCAACGAAATGTATAAAATCAGATTAGGTACCTAGGCCGTGTTATTTTTCACGGCGACCTACCAGCATCGCACTAATTAAAGTGTCATTAGCAACCCCATAAAATATAATTAATTAGCGAACTTTGGCGGGATTCTCTATAGAATTATTTTACGAATGAATTAACAGGGATTCATTTGTAGGGTGTTTATGGATTTGTAAGGAAATGAGATAGTAATTTGTTTGTATCGGGTTGTAAATCTTTAATTACTTTATGATGTTTCAGTGTTTGGTTTGATTAATCTTGTTGCGGTTTTCGAGACGTTTAATTTCAAATCATTTTATGGAATTTAAGGAAAAGGTATCGTTGCTAATTTAACGACAGTAAGTTTGTTTGACACGCTAATCTCAGGAACAACAAGACTGATTTGACAAATTATTTGAGTATTAGATAGCCCATTTATCGAGGAAGGCTATAGGCTGCCTGCCAGGGCTTCAGAATTGTTCGAAAGAGTTACCGCGGCCTTGGCACATAAAGCTCCAGAAGGAACACGGTGGGTTTTAGTCAGTAAAAGTCTTACACTTCCTCACACTGCACCCACAGTGGGAGGAATCATCTGATAATTTCCCACCGAAAAAAAGGCTATAGGCTATTTTTTATAAGTACTTCATGTCCCTGAACTGCTGAACGAGGGCATGTATTACATCATGGTATTTATTTATTTAGGAGAATGTCCAAGTAAGTTTTGCAAGACAAATCTTACCCTTTCTTTGGCTTACGTCCAATAATATTTCTTACGAACTAAAACCAAGTAATATCCCACCAAATCGCTTAACGGTAGTCACTCCAGTTCATATCGCGCCCCAGTTTTTGTTAAGACAGACAAACAGAATGAATTATAGTACTTTGTTTTGATCTCTCTATTGCTTTAGCAAGTTAATTCGATTGTACGAAAGATAAAAGATATTGGTTCTTTATGGACTAAAGATCTTTCGAAGTTCCAGTTGCTCGGAAATGAATTATGAGAAATGGAGTATTTTTCTTTGTTTAGGTTTTTAATTTACTGGGTAAGTAGTAGGTATGTGATTAAAAATATTTTGCATTAAATTCTACTATTAACCTATTAACTAGGAATTTTGTCAAAGACTCTGCTGCAGAAATTTATTTTTTATATTGTGTACCAGCTGTTTTCCCGCGGTTTCACTCGCGTCCCGGAATAATTTCTTCCCAATAGAGCCTAAAAATGTTAGGTACTTGGGGGTACCTTTCCAATGGTAAAAGATTTTTTCATATCGGTTCAGTAGTTTCGGAGCCTTTAACAAAGAAACAAACAAAATAATTCTTCCTCTTTATTATATTACTATAGCTAATTAGGGTGAATTGCACCATTAAAATATAACCAAACCATAACCAGACCATGAACTTGCTACTCATAGGTCAAATCGACAATATGACAACTGAAAATGCTTCGGTTAACATTATATAGTTATGGAGAAAAACTCTTTTCCTTACTCCGTGTATAGGTAAATCGTGCAACCCACCGTAAGGGTCGGTTCATATCTCACTAAAAATGCGTCGCGTAATTATCGGTCGCGTAACGCCATAACAGACAAATACACAATAAAACATCCTACCGTTCACACCTAACCCATGAAGCGTTAGTGCGTCGAACAAATTTACACGATACGCTCGACGCATTTTTAGTGAGATATGAACCGACCCTAAGTACATACATTATATTCCATTCTATTCATTCAACAGTTACTGAAAAACAAAACACAACACATTCTCATCAGTCTAGCTCAAAGGAAACATTGTCCAGACACTTAACGCAAGTCCCCAATCTCCCAAGACACATTGTACTACATAACAGCAAAGGGCTTTATGCTTAGATCATTTAAACAACTGGACACGCAATTCCCTCTACTAAAGATACCATTGGCCGAACATAAAATTCGATAATTTGACGTGTCACGTATGTACGGTAGTGTTTTGTTTATATTTTGTTTCTGTTGAGATCAGTTGACAAGCACAGCTTCTCGACTGTATCTGGAAATGTTGAAGGAGTCAAATGGCTTACTTCAGAATTGAAAAGTCCGTCCGAATCTTTCGTGCAAGTGACAGTTGTTAGTTTTCAAGGGACGACTGACTTATTTCTACAGATTACTATATACTGAAAGCAAGTGCCAACTGCACCAAATAACGGTCTGATAATTCCTTTCAACTGCTTACGTCATGTTTATTATTAATGGCTGCGTTTAACAATTAATTTGTGTGTGTGCATAGCAATGTGATCGAAAATGCATGAGCGAGATATTATTTGTTGCGTTGCTTGCCACGTCCTTCGAAGCGTATAACGGGAACCGCCTCGTTGGTTTTAGAAACTTTCACAAAGCAGCCCAAAGTTGGGAGTTGGTGATTGATACACCCGTGTATGCGAGCACGTTAATGTCGGTCCTGCGCCTGATCTCTCTCCGATCGTATCGGATTTTCCGTCCCATCGGGCTATGAGAGTGAGGGAATAAGGAGTGCACCTGTGTCTGCGCAAATGCTTGTGCACTATAATATGTCCTGCGCAGCTGGCTGATCACCTTATATGAGAACAGCTGCCGTGGCCGACAATATATTGCCTACTTTTTTGTAATTTGTGCTCATGTCGGTTCCAGTTGTTTCCACGTTCTAAGGCCTTATGTAATTAAGTCTCCCAACAATATGGGGACATAGGGGACTAGAGGATTATTAGTGGTGCATAAAAGGATTAGGGACGGAATATTTTGTCGTATCATGGTGTATTTGGAAGATTCTTGGACAAAGTTCAAGTTAGGGGTTAAACTGGATGTCTAAATTACTTTGAGATTCAAATTATATGTATTCATATCTAGATATTTAGTTTGGTAAGAATAACATTTTTTTTTTTAACTGGAAATATTTATTATATACTATCAGTTTCTTAACGTTATAATTATTATTTTATTTTAGTAACCCGGATACATACATTTTCATTTTTTACCAAAAAAACTTTTTACTTTATCAGAGCAAAACTTGTCATAGGTATCGAATATCGTACAAAATGATTTGAAAACGTTATAAGGAGCCAATTTCTATGTATGTGTATCTATAAGTATTTTATCTCCGTATACATGAGAGCAAACTTTGGAAATACAATTTTTAAATCGGTTTCCTCGTCCGAAGCGATCACGTTTGCTGTGTGCGACAACTTGGTATCTAAAACCAATAATATATATATATATATATAGTAAGTTATACTGGATGTTAAGTAAAAAATGAAAAACCTTATATTATTAAATTATTTGGTTTCAGTAAGTGAATTAATTATCTGTAAGTAATGTTTTGTGCTGTTTACTACCATAAATTTGCATAACCTAAAATCTCCTATGTTGGTGACATGGACATGAGTCGAAGTTCAGTAGCTGAATATTAAATGGTAAAGGTGTTGTTAACTGTATAAAACATACACATATCTATATATAACATTTTTATTAACTTATATTAAATGAAATGAAGAATAACCTCAGCATTTCCCTGCTTTTCAAAAGGATTAAAGCATTTTCCAGGTTCTGGCAGTCAGCAAACAAAATCACTGGTTATATCAGACAGGGCTCGATCGCTGCTCGCTCTCGTGTTAATATCATCTTATTTGCTCAAAATCCCGCTTTTATTTGAGCATAATATATTGTTATATGTATGTTTATAATTAATGAGCAATGTCAATTGACTGNTGCCGTGGCCGACAATATATTGCCTACTTTTTTGTAATTTGTGCTCATGTCGGTTCCAGTTGTTTCCACGTTCTAAGGCCTTATGTAATTAAGTCTCCCAACAATATGGGGACATAGGGGACTAGAGGATTATTAGTGGTGCATAAAAGGATTAGGGACGGAATATTTTGTCGTATCATGGTGTATTTGGAAGATTCTTGGACAAAGTTCAAGTTAGGGGTTAAACTGGATGTCTAAATTACTTTGAGATTCAAATTATATGTATTCATATCTAGATATTTAGTTTGGTAAGAATAACATTTTTTTTTTTAACTGGAAATATTTATTATATACTATCAGTTTCTTAACGTTATAATTATTATTTTATTTTAGTAACCCGGATACATACATTTTCATTTTTTACCAAAAAAACTTTTTACTTTATCAGAGCAAAACTTGTCATAGGTATCGAATATCGTACAAAATGATTTGAAAACGTTATAAGGAGCCAATTTCTATGTATGTGTATCTATAAGTATTTTATCTCCGTATACATGAGAGCAAACTTTGGAAATACAATTTTTAAATCGGTTTCCTCGTCCGAAGCGATCACGTTTGCTGTGTGCGACAACTTGGTATCTAAAACCAATAATATATATATATATATATAGTAAGTTATACTGGATGTTAAGTAAAAAATGAAAAACCTTATATTATTAAATTATTTGGTTTCAGTAAGTGAATTAATTATCTGTAAGTAATGTTTTGTGCTGTTTACTACCATAAATTTGCATAACCTAAAATCTCCTATGTTGGTGACATGGACATGAGTCGAAGTTCAGTAGCTGAATATTAAATGGTAAAGGTGTTGTTAACTGTATAAAACATACACATATCTATATATAACATTTTTATTAACTTATATTAAATGAAATGAAGAATAACCTCAGCATTTCCCTGCTTTTCAAAAGGATTAAAGCATTTTCCAGGTTCTGGCAGTCAGCAAACAAAATCACTGGTTATATCAGACAGGGCTCGATCGCTGCTCGCTCTCGTGTTAATATCATCTTATTTGCTCAAAATCCCGCTTTTATTTGAGCATAATATATTGTTATATGTATGTTTATAATTAATGAGCAATGTCAATTGACTGCTATCGGATGGTATATGTCATCTAATTAAATTACACCAGAATAGAATTGCAACTTTCTTAGTAATACACGAGAAATTGTTAATTCAGGTTCCACTACAAATGAAAAATTATCAATTTTTGTAGCATTTACTACAAAAATTGACAATTTTGTTGCGTGAAAGGGAAAATAGTTTTCTTTTTTTAAGAGCGATTATATGTCTTTAGTTTATCTAGTCGTGTGTAGGTTAATTAATGTACAAGACAGTGGGAATCCAAAAGCTGAAAATTCTGACGACCAAGCGCCAAGTTATTATACCCTGCGCTTCACGGAAATGCCTCTAGCTGTCATCAGTCCACCTGTGACCACGGTCGGTGTATTTCGGGTGAAACTTCGGAAAATTAAAAAGGTATCCTAACTTTTATTAATAATATATCGCGATTACGTCACTACTGTAGGTAATTTCAGCTTAGACGAGTTATAAGATAATAATTTATTATAGTAGGTACAGAAAACATCAGCTGTAACTTCTCCATCACACCCCACTGTATCCTAACCTTCATTTGGCCAGTGCATCGTCATCGTGGTGCAACGCTCATTAATATTGCATTAGCAGATACAGACGAACGGTATTCAAGCTCTGATCATTATAGCTGTGGGATACATCGTCTGAAGGGTCGTTATCAAGTGTATATTGAGTTTTATTCTGGTCTAGCTTCTGCCCATGGTTTTATCTGCGTCCAGAGGGAGCTGGTGCATACACATAGATAAAAAAGTAGCCTATAAATATATTATAAGTTTATTACTGCCAAGTCTCATCATCCTTCTGTAATCTTCAATCCTTCCTGTACTTTCTGCGTGAAAGAGGAATGAACATCCATCCATATATAAAATCTTTTGCGTTTATTAGTAGTTTATAATATTAGTAGGTACACATACTTATGGAAGTGAAACAAAAACAACTTCTTATTATGTATACTTTGAATAAAATTCCCCCTTATACCTGTATCAGTTAAGATACAATTCACTTTCAACTGACTGTGGTCTTTCACTTTTTAAAGACGAGAATCCGAAAACCTACAAGCGGTTCAAACAAAGTAATCAAAATCATCACATTCAAACACAAACAATTTATTCTACACATATTTTAACCAACTTCTTTACATTTAAGTTAAAAGTCCTTAAGTACATAAAATCTTCTTCTTAATTTAAGTTCTGCAACATGATGATAGTATAAGTGACTATGGTGGAGACGAGGGAAACCAGTAGAGTGTACTCGACGGTAAAGAATTGTGCCGCGTGGAACTTTATGGGTCTGGTTAGGAGCAGGTTGCGGAGTTTCTCCAAGGTAGTTGTGAGGTTGGTTGCTGAAAATAGAGAAATTCATAAATAATGGTTAGGTATGGGAGATGGACAATAATAACAGATTAAACGCTACTGTATAGGTAGGTATAGGTGTTCACGAATAGAACGAGGTACAGATGCGAGCACATTAACCTAACACAGTGTGTCAAATTTCTGCAACAGATTTTCAACCTTATCACAACAATGTAACGTTAAGTTTCGGTTGGTAAAATTTGACAGATTCGGGAAGGTTAGGTCTGCCGTCGTCTGTACAATCTTGCATTTGACTTTTTTATTTGTAAGTTCTTATTTGTCACTAATGTTTACATAGTTTGACGTTACGCGTCTTCTTTGACTTTGGATTTTATTCGTTTTCTTTTCGAAGATATTTTCATTCATGTCTTGTTCGTTACCCATAATGACATAAATATAAACCTTAACGTCAACAAAATAAGATCCATAACCCCATACTCACAATTCTTCTTATTGACCAGCACCAAGTCTATGATGTCCAGTATTCTTTCGCTCTGTTTGTACATCTGTTCGCATCTGTACACCACGATGAACGCTACTATTGCCCAGTTCAGCAATCTGACCATGCTGGCGAACGATAGCAAGCGTGAAGTTCCGTTTGGGGATACCTGTCAGGCATTTTAAAACGGGCTTTATTCTAAAAAGCAGTAATAGGCATAGGTTATGTTTACCGCTCAGAAGTTAGCTATTAGTGTCATTGCAATAGTTGTCTGATATTATCTAAGGAATAAAAGTAAATAAGACTCACCATAGCCCCAGTTGCAAATCTGACGAACAAATTCAATAACTTGATCATATTGACGAGGAAGTTAATGCAGAGTACTAAAAGCTGCAAAATAAATGTACCAAATATGTATTAGTGACACATGAACACAAAACTTAGCCGTGAAATCTAAACTGATTATTCAATAATAACATGAAAATCCATTGAACTAGAAACAACCAACAAAGTACCAAAAACATACTAATGAAAAATTTGAGAATAGCTGACCTTCCTTCCACTACACTTTACTTACCCGGATACCAAACTTGCCATTCAAGAAATAAGCTTGTTCAACCAAAAGCAGGTAGCATCTATTGAAACCTATAACTTCAGTAAAACGGCTATAGTTGAGGGTCTTCAAAGAGTCTACCCGACTGCTTCCGGAGTCGATCTTCGTAGCCCAAGTTTTGTCATCATCATTAGATATTGTATGGTTCGGCGAATGGTAGTAATTCTGTAAAATTTTGTTCCATTAACTAGTTTTATTTGGACTAAAAAATGTTTGAAGAACAGAATATGTTAAAAGTACCTCCAGTAAACTTTCAAATAAGGATTTGTAGAAAGAACCAGATACCAAAACGGTTCTGTTCCGTTTAAAAGGTATTGCTGGTTTGATTATTTGAGATTTCACTTCACAAGTAGGTATTAAGAGACGCTTAGATCTGGTGTCTACACAAAACATGCCTTATTCAAGGTACTTACCTCGAGAAGTTCTTTCATCAACTTCAGACGATATTCCAACTGCACCACATGACACATCCCATCCAACGCAGTCAGCATATTCAAGAAGAAATAAAAGTAGTTCAACGAGAACAAAAACGTAGAGGACGATTTGTAACCATCGACCCAACTGATGTGATCAATTGTAGAACTGACCACGAACATAATGATGCAGACTCCAACAATTTTCAAGATCAACTTTCGAATTTCATCGTAGGAATTCATGCCTAACAACTGATCAATATGGTCGAATGTCTTGAAGTACTTTAAGTAGCCTTCCCTGCCCTTCTTGATGACAAAAACTAAATCAGTGATGTACTCAACATAACCGATAAAGTAGGTCATTTGTATGGCATCCGCAAATGTGAGAGAAAACCAATTTTGCAAGATGGAGTCCCACCGTTCAAAATTGGTGATCAGAAAGAGCACGTTCACGAAGGCTAAGCCAATGACGTAGGTTATACTTTTAGTTAACGACCACGACGCTTTTAATTCCCCATTTTCTCGGTAGATGCATGATAAGTTAAATACTCTTAGCACCCAATTTACGGGTGCTATAGTATAGAAGGTGTCTTTAATGGTTTTATTGGCCACTGTTATTTTCATATTGTCTTCTTTCGATGTGTTCGCGTTTAATATCTTATGGGTGTTTTATGTCATTTATTTTATAGCTGTGTTGTCAATATTGGCACCACTTCATACTATTAAGTTAATCACTTGAAAGGTTATTTGTTTATTATTACTTTAATTCACGGTTTTTTATGCGGTATGTACAATTCATTCGATGCTTCTAATAATACTGCCCTTACTTGCGACATTAAGTTAGAATGTAATTTGATATGCGTGTTCTTTTTTTCATAATAAATGTTATTTCGATGAGAGTACAAATAAGCCTTCATTGATGGTAACATTGAATGTATTCTATAGAAAAACATACATTCTGTATATTTGTACAAAATGCCAAATCGATAACTTAGCTCAAATTCGAAGTATTCATTTTTCTGCCTGAATTCAGTGAAGTTCTATTTTGTTTTCTTCAATGCTTAGAAATCCATTTTCGAATTTAATGTTACTCCTGACTTATACACGAACTAGCTTCCGCCCACGGTTTCACCTGCGTCTCGAGAGAACTACTTACCGCTAGCTCCTCAATTTCTTGCATACTTTACTATACTGAAATGTAATGAAACACACCTACGCTAGATGCATGCAAACCTATAGTATTTTGCCAGTTCTGTACCGCCCACGTAGACGAAGTCGCGGGCAGCAGCTAATTTTGATATATAATCTTTATTACTGTCAAGTTTCATCAAAATCCATTCAGTAATTTCGCTGTGAAAGAGCATCAAACCGCTGCGTTCATAATACCTGAAGGATGTTTATGATAAAATTCAGCAGATATTCCTAAATCTTCATTACTAATATCTTGATCATGGCGTTTTACATTGTACGTTCCAATTTAATAAAATACCGTTCAGAAATAATTTCCCTACTTCCGTACTCTACGTAAAAACACGACACTAGAGTAAAACAATCAATTTAATGGTTTTTTATACGATAAACATTTAATTCCGTACTCTAACAATAGAAATTATCAGAATGTCATTTCTTTCAAAACAATTGCATGAACGTGACTAAGCTTGTATTAGCGTTTAGTTAATTAACAACAGGGGTCGTGGTGGTCTAGTGGGTAAAGCACCAACCTCTCAAGTATGAGTGTATGGGTTCGATTCCAGGTCAGGCAAGTACCAATGCAACTTTTCTAAGTTTGTATG
>NWSH02000210.1:11891631-11901666 GCA_002382865.2 Heliothis virescens
CTGGGTACGGAACCCTAAAAAACAACATAAGGTCAGTGGGGGCAAGATGAAAAACGGGGTAACACAAAATGTCATCCATAACTCCAGATTTAGTGCAGATTTTGCAGTGATAGCAACATTATTAGAATCGCCATTTTGTTACGCCAAACTTTCTCATTCAGCGTTTGCCATTTCGAGTGATTGGTTGTGTTAAAAACTTAAATACCCGAGTCGTGACTTTTACGAAGTTAAATCGAGTTTTTTTATCTTCCCCCGAGTTCCATAACTTCACTTATGAGGTAGGTACGAGTGTTTTATTGGAATACCTGCTCATTATTTTGAATTTTTAGTCGTGTTATTACACCTAAATATGTTTTTATAACGTATTTTAGGAGTTATTACAACTTTCCATCTTCACCCATAAAAATTTGACGGGGTAAGAAGAACATATAAAAATTTCGATCTGACCCCGATTTCAAAACTCATAGTTTCATTTCAAATTGTGTGGATTTTAATTATTATTATTAATAAAAGGATTTATTTGATTGACAGTATTTTTTTAAATTCATTTTTAAGCTGTAGTGAAAAGTTTGGGAACCTCTTCTTCAATCTTTCCCCGGTGGGGTAAGATTGAAATATACAAAACAAATAATTCGTTTTATCTTTGTTATGCCAAGGCATTTTGACACTACTGGTAGTTCCGAGTATTCTAGGCACTTCAAAATAAAGACTAGTGAGCATCAACAGCGTCAGATATTCATTTGAACGATTTTAGAAACTATTTCGGTCTTTCCCCATCACCTTTTTGTCTTTCCCCTAGACATATTTTCGTAATAACAACATTTAACTTATTTTTTTTTCTGCTTTCGAATAGATTTAATAGGAAGGTATTAATATGATACAAAAATATATTCTTTGCTCTTTACTCATGACAAAAAACATTTTAGAATACGCTTATATGTACGGTTCTACACGTCTTCAAACACAACACTGCTCATCTCATCGAAAAACCGTTCGGTCTTGCCCCTACCGACCTTACCGTATTTATTGCGAATCTGCTGAAAAAGATTTCTTTAGAAATAACCGGTTTACCTACTATTACTTCTCTTATGTTAAACCGCTCTTTAAAAAAATATAAACATAAATCAAATATTACATTTATTCATTTGATATTTCACAAAACAAACACAATCAACTTCAAATAAATTAACATTTCCAAGAATATTAAGGACAACGATGACGAAACATTTTTTGAAATAAATTAAGTGACGCCCGAGGCTTTCATAAATATACAATATGTTATGATTACCCCGTCAGACTCATAAGGGTAATTTAGGTTAGGCAATCACGACACCAAATAAAATACAAAACTTTAAAGATTCATCATAGCAACAATAATAATGAATTTTGAAAAACCTATTTTTTGCCTCAAATGTGCTACATTTTCCCCCAAACCAGGCAAATTTTAAAAAAGCGACAACACCGATTTCTGTGGTATTTGATTTATTAGTGTGGCGGCTATTGTGTTTTTAACTTTGAGGATATGCCGACAGCCCGCACCGCGCGCTGGCGGCTCTTATCAAAGGCGCACCGCGCGTCTCAAAGGCGCGCCGCCGCCCGCGGCACGTGTATCATAAATCAGTAGCCAATTTACTAGAGACGCACTTTTTTGCGATTTATCGATTTTATTATCGACATGTATCATAATTGTGTTGAATGGTGACTTGAATAATTTACATGTAATAGAGTAATAACACATAATAACGAACTGGGCTTATGATACGAAGTTGGTGAAATTAATACAATCCCGGCAAAAATAAACTTATCCAAAAAGTGTAAACACGAATTACCATCACAAAGCAGACGAAGATTATTAATTAACGGCCGTTCCCAATAACCTATCTAACTCTGGATTTCCTTACCAGAGATAGGAATTTGACATTACTTGTGTGGGGCTAATATCAAAATTCTATCACTAGTAAGCAAATCCAGAGATAAACAGAATATTGATTTCCGCAGTTAACAATGCAATGGCACTGTTAAATTAATATCAATTTGACAATCACACCTTTGACACAAAATATTTTTGAGATCAATCGATATCGATATTTAGAAATTTAAATAATATTTAAAGAGGTACATCTCTAGTCAAAGGCACCGCCGACTATTGTATTTTAAATTTATTTGGGTTCATGACCTTACGAAGTCATTACCCGGAAGACGATGACCCTTGAACCGTATTGCCATATGATTTTCGTCATTTTATGAAATATTATTACGTTTTTTTGAGGGGTAATTTTTTTTTACTCGTATGCAGCTGAGAAATTTTTTATGGAATCTCATGTAGGTACCTAATAATTCCTTCACCGGTCAGACGGGGTTTTTAGAACAGCCTGTATGTTATTATCAAAAAATATGAAATAGGTATTATCATTAAGCTATATGGTTTTAAATAATCTTTAAGTAAAAATACAATTGTCTTGGTTTGAGGTACATATATAATTTACTAGTTAAAAACAGATCATAAGCAGTATGACTATGGAATAGTATTAACGACTTCAATTCTTATGACTGTTTTCATTTAGATGTTAAGTATGAAATGCCTTTAAATAGCTTTAAATGGGTGATTACAAAAAAAAACACTGCGATATCCTTGGCAACAAATATCACTTTATTTTGATTACTTTTCCTTTTCATAATTTCGTCAATCTTTTGCGCAAACACATAAAAAACAGGATCATCCCGTCAACCTTGAGTTTGTCGTAAAATTAAAACAAATATCGTCGCAAACTCTAGAGTCGGTATAAACCGGAGATTACCAGTGAGAACCGCTGAAAACCGGCGCAATCCGGTTAATATAATTACGTAGAAAGTTCGAGATCAAGGCGGCTTATGTGATGTAAGTTGGCAAAAGTATTCCATTGGTGTTTTGAATAATATAAAGTAAACTTTGGATGTTGACAAAATATTTACAAACGAAGTTAGAAAAAGTTGCACGTCTCATTTTAAGGAAGTATGAAGGTGATTGATGTATTTTTGTGTTCCTATAAAGTTTTCTTATTTGTGAAATAATAAACAAGAAAAAGGGAATCCGTTATTAGAATCAGAATTAGCAAGCAACTATTTTCAGTCCGAAAGCAGGTATAAAGTGTTTTAATCTTTGTGAAAAATATGGCGAACATTACAAGTAGTAAGCCTTTACAAGCATTAGTTAATTAATAATGAATTTAATTGTCCAATCCAAAAGTTGCTTCTTATGGAGAAGAACGGGCAAGAAACTCCATAGACGCACCATACTCGACATCAACCTTTCAATCTTCTAGAAAGTTCCACAAGTGCACATAATACACGGCACAGGCTGTGATGCAGCCCACAGACACGGGCGATGTGCCAGTTCATATAAATAAGAGATAAAATCATACTTGTTTTGTATACATGGCTATAAAACTAGCGGGCTGATGATACTTTAAGATAAAAAGTTAAATTCAATATCAACCTTTTTTTGAAGTCTAAAAAAGGACGAAAGAGGTTCTGCTTGTATTAAAATTCTAGAAATTAACATACTCTTGATAAACTGAGTGAATGCATGATACACTAGTGCATTGAAGAGGGCGTTAATGTCCTGCGCTTGATCTGTCTCCGGTCGTGTCGGATTGCTATCCCATCGGGCTATGAGTGTGAAAGAATAGAGAGTGCACCTGTGTCTGCGCAAATGCTTGTGCACTATGTCCTGTGCAGCTGGCTGATCTCCTTGGAGAGTATAACCGCCGCCATGGCCGATAGTTGGCCATTATTACACACCATTATCCACTCTTGCTCAACAAAATGAATCACAATTATACACCCGCTTGTTTTAAGGCCCCAACACAAATAACTTCTTACATTGTAATCTCCATTCCGAAATCGTTTTTCCTTTTTAAGTCTCATTTTTCGCGTATAAACTTACAATTGGGCCAAATTTTATTTTCATGTTTTCAGCGCTTTGCATTTTAAGGGAAATATTTTCAGGCTCGACAATGGGGGGTTGAATGTACGATTGAAATTGTTATAGGAGCGATGGGGAATAATGGAGAAGATGGTGTCTTGATTTTTTTCTATTTCCGAGGGATTGCGCCAATTTTGTCATCTGATTTTGTAATAGCCATCAGTTCTTCACGAGCTGATGGGTATTTTTGGGTGGGCTTTGACTAGCTGATTCTTTTTCCAATGCTTTTCTTCAAATATCCCAGCTTTAACCATTTTTTATAATATTATTCAGAAAAGAGGAACCAGTAAGTAAGTTTTTTGATGTAGCAGGTACATCAAAAAAGTCGTAATATATTTACTATATCAATATTATATAGTTTAAAATGATCCCGTAATAAACCCGTAAACTACAAAATAAATAGCTACACTCAAGCTCCATCTAGCTAGAGACACCAACCAACTTATAAAACCAACCAAAAATAGCACCGCAGACAGACACACAATTACCCCATTGAACCAAATAACTTAAATAAAAAAAAAACACCTCACGATCACAATACCTTATTTACTAAACATCAATATTCTACGTCTATAAATACCTTGAATGATGGCGCTGCCATTACTGACGTCATCATAACGAACTCCCATGGGGAATTACAATACGATGTTAGAGAACTTTGAGAGATAAAAAAGTATTCGAATGCCGTAAAGGAACTTTTGTATGGATATTTTTATGACCGATTCTAGTTTAAAGAATAGTGACATTGATTAGGGTTTAAACCGCATTTTACGTTCACGTTAATTTCAGTTGACGACTTCTTTCGTCTTGCGTTGGAACAATCAAACGTTATTTCCATGTTTCAATTCAATGATTGAAAGTCACAAAGCAAGCCTTAGTAGTTGTCTATTTCATTTAATTTTACACTGACAAAATCCTCTTCTCGTAATACAAAATTAATCGCCATATTTTCTTATGATATGTTTCGATTGCATGTCAACTTCTTTGGGGGTTAACTGGGTTTTGGAGGTCTAATAGACTTACTTTGACGACTTCGTTGGCGCAGCGGTCTGCCGAACTGATGGTCCCGGATTCGATTCCCGGTACGGTCAGCATTTGTGTGATGAGCATGTTTGTTGGCTGCAGTCTAGGTGTTATACTATGTATCTATTTATCCTTACTAATATTATAAATCGGAAAGTGAGTTTGTTTGTTTGTTTGTTCCGCTTTCACGCCGTAACTACTGAACCGATTGCTTTGAAATTTTGCAGACGTAAAGTTAGAAGTCCGGATTAAATAATAGGGTACTTTTTATCCCGAAAAAAATAGATATTCCCGAGGGAAAACAAAAATATTGTTTGCTTGATGGATGGATTGTAGATGGCGCTGTGTGTCGTTTAACGAATTCCACGCGGGCGAAGCCGCGGGCGGAAAGCTAGTAAAAATATATATGTAATTATATGTGGTCTATCAGTTGTGTTAGCACCCATAACACAACTAATTAATAGTTTACCATGGGGCTATCCGACCATGTGTGAAAAGGTGTCCCGATATTTATTTATATTTATACAAAAGCGTGTTTGGTCAACAAAAATGTGAAAAGGCATATTTATAGATTAATAGACAAACCATCCATATGTATTAGCAGACTGGATGCTGAATAAGTTGAGAAAAGGCTAAGCAGATGATTCAAGTCAAAAATCCATAGTTTTATGAGAATGCAAAATTTTATTAGAATGAAAGATTCTATCAGATAACTGACTATAATTTCAGGAAAATAAATCTTTTCCCAGCCAGAATATATTTCCTTCAGAATACTCCCCATTTGATTTATGTCTTTAAAGTTATATTCTCTTTAGTGTTGTAAAATCTGCGTTCCCATTTCCATTCTAAGCCCAAATTAAATTTCACCGAGGCTTTATACGACTTCCTGCTTTCAATGGGATTGGATTTCGACGGTTATAGTAATGTTGGTGATTTTCTTTGATAAATATGCTGTGAAATATATAGCTCCTATATTCGTCAAGAAAGTGGTGATGATGATGGCGTGGGACGCCAATTATCAGCCACGGCGGCTGTTCTCATATAAGGAGATCAGCCAGCTGCGCAGGACATATTATTATAGTGCACAAGCATTTGCGCAGACACAGGTGCGCTCCCTATTCCCTCACTCTCATAACCCGATGGGACGGCAATCCGATACGACCGGAGAGAGATCAGGCGAAGGACCGACATTGACGTGCTCTCCGATGCACGGGTGTATCAATCGTCAGGAAAGTAGTTATTGATTAAAATAATTTGGTATTGCTAGTTTCATTTTATTACCAAAGTGACTTTTCAAAGGTGAGGAATGTAATGTATTCTACTGGTAGTTAAGAACTGTTATTTGTAATGGTATATTTGAACTTAATTACTGTCTAAGTAATTATTTGGAAAATTTCAAGAATAAATTACGGCTATGAATTTTCATGAACATTTTTTTCTATTAATCATAAGGTTGCAAACCGAAATAAAAAATACCATACTGTAATTATCTTGTACGTGCTTTAAAAATACATGAAACATGATAATAGATAGTACTAAGAACGTCCAATTTCAAAATTTCTCAGAACGCCATACATACCTACTGTTGTTGTAAGTACCAAAATGTTACCTAAACATTCTCCAGTTGAAAGACTGACAGCCGACGCGAGCTACCCAAAAATTCATCCTAAAATTCAAGAACCAAATTCAACGTTCATCACCTGCCTTGCCTTTTCCCAAAAATGTTGGGGTCGGACACAGCTAAGCACCTGTGCTTGGGCAGCAAACCTGGTCAACCAGACCTTTTGGTTATCCTGATTTTTAGACATTCTGTCATCTGATTAAGCGTAACGACTGCTAAAGTTGTTCAAATGACAGCCGAGACTCCCTCAAAGTGCCATTGAGGGAGGTACTCGTCATTGAAAGATGGTCACCCATTCACGAACCGACTGCATTAAACGATTATAAACCTTGGAATTTATCGTGTGACTGTAACTTAGTCACAAACTCCTGGTTTGTACTTAATACATACAAAAAATACAATAACATACGAGTATTTGCCACAACATTTAAGCAGCAATATTTCACTTTATTAGCTTCGCAACGATTATTATGCAAATTTAAATAAAATTGCCACGAAATTTAACCACGAACTTCTCAAATTCAAGGCTGAAATTGCTAAAATGAGTGACAGACAGACGGTATTGTTTCTGCAACAATATTGAGCTACACATTATTAGTACGACTAAGGTGTTGACACATCCCTGGCAGTTGGTGAACACGGGACTGCTGAAACAGGCTTTGTTACCCAACTTACTCGGTGTATAATTACAGGACCGTCTTCAAGAGTTTCTGTTAGCGTCAATTCACACCGAGACGCGACGCTGCACGCAGATTTTACATAGAGCGACTCAAAATATACTTTATTCACTACACGAAACGATACACATTTAATTGTGAGAATTCAGATACGTTGCGCTGCACCTCGAGACGCCGCGCGACGCCTCGCGGCAATCAAATGTGTATCGTTTCGTGTAGTGAATAAAGTATATTTTGAGTCGCTCTATGTAAAATCTGCGTGCAGCGTCGCGTCTCGGTGTGAATTGACGCTAACAGAAACTCTTGAAGACGGTCCTGTAATTATACACCGAGTAAGTTGGGTAACAAAGCCTGTTTCAGCAGTCCCGTGTTCACCAACTGCCAGGGATGTGTCAACACCTTAGTCGTACTAATAATGTGTAGCTCAATATTGTTGCAGAAACAATACCGTCTGTCTGTCACTCATTTTAGCAATTTCAGCCTTGAATTTGAGAAGTTCGTGGTTAAATTTCGTGGCAATTTTATTTAAATTTGCATAATAATCGTTGCGAAGCTAATAAAGTGAAATATTGCTGCTTAAATGTTGTGGCAAATACTCGTATGTTATTGTATTTTTTGTATGTATTAAGTACAAACCAGGAGTTTGTGACTAAGTTACAGTCACACGATAAATTCCAAGGTTTATAATCGTTTAATGCAGTCGGTTCGTGAATGGGTGACCATCTTTCAATGACGAGTACCTCCCTCAATGGCACTTTGAGGGAGTCTCGGCTGTCATTTGAACAACTTTAGCAGTCGTTACGCTTAATCAGATGACAGAATGTCTAAAAATCAGGATAACCAAAAGGTCTGGTTGACCAGGTTTGCTGCCCAAGCACAGGTGCTTAGCTGTGTCCGACCCCAACATTTTTGGGAAAAGGCAAGGCAGGTGATGAACGTTGAATTTGGTTCTTGAATTTTAGGATGAATTTTTGGGTAGCTCGCGTCGGCTGTCAGTCTTTCAACTGGAGAATGTTTAGGTAACATTTTGGTACTTACAACAACAGTAGGTATGTATGGCGTTCTGAGAAATTTTGAAATTGGACGTTCTTAGTACTATCTATTATCATGTTTCATGTATTTTTAAAGCACGTACAAGATAATTACAGTATGGTATTTTTTATTTCGGTTTGCAACCTTATGATTAATAGAAAAAAATGTTCATGAAAATTCATAGCCGTAATTTATTCTTGAAATTTTCCAAATAATTACTTAGACAGTAATTAAGTTCAAATATACCATTACAAATAACAGTTCTTAACTACCAGTAGAATACATTACATTCCTCACCTTTGAAAAGTCACTTTGGTAATAAAATGAAACTAGCAATACCAAATTATTTTAATCAATAACTACTTTCCTGACGATTGATACACCCGTGCATCGGAGAGCACGTCAATGTCGGTCCTTCGCCTGATCTCTCTCCGGTCGTATCGGATTGCCGTCCCATCGGGTTATGAGAGTGAGGGAATAGGGAGCGCACCTGTGTCTGCGCAAATGCTTGTGCACTATAATAATATGTCCTGCGCAGCTGGCTGATCTCCTTATATGAGAACAGCCGCAGTGGCCGATAATTGGCGTCCCACGCCATCATCATCACCACTTTCTTGACGAATATAGGAGCTATATATTTCACAGCATATTTATCAAAGAAAATCACCAACATTACTATAACCGTCGAAATCCAATCCCATTGAAAGCAGGAAGTCGTATAAAGCCTCGGTGAAATTTAATTTGGGCTTAGAATGGAAATGGGAACGCAGATTTTACAACACTAAAGAGAATATAACTTTAAAGACATAAATCAAATGGGGAGTATTCTGAAGGAAATATATTCTGGCTGGGAAAAGATTTATTTTCCTGAAATTATAGTCAGTTATCTGATAGAATCTTTCATTCTAATAAAATTTTGCATTCTCATAAAACTATGGATTTTTGACTTGAATCATCTGCTTAGCCTTTTCTCAACTTATTCAGCATCCAGTCTGCTAATACATATGGATGGTTTGTCTATTAATCTATAAATATGCCTTTTCACATTTTTGTTGACCAAACACGCTTTTGTATAAATATAAATAAATATCGGGACACCTTTTCACACATGGTCGGATAGCCCCATGGTAAACTATTAATTAGTTGTGTTATGGGTGCTAACACAACTGATAGACCACATATAATTACATATATATTTTTACTAGCTTTCCGCCCGCGGCTTCGCCCGCGTGGAATTCGTTAAACGACACACAGCGCCATCTACAATCCATCCATCAAGCAAACAATATTTTTGTTTTCCCTCGGGAATATCTATTTTTTTCGTTCGAGATAAAAAGTATCCTATTATTTTAATCCGGACTCTAACTTTACGTCTTGCAAATATTTCAAAGCATGGTTAGTAGTTACGGCGTGAAAGCGGAACAAACAACAACAAACTCACTTACCGATTTATAATAATTGTCAAGAGATAAATAGATACATATGTATAATACCTAGACTGCAGCACAAACATGCTCATCACAAATGCTGACCGTACCGGAATCGAATCACGGGACATCAGTTTGGCAGACCGCTGCGCCAACGAAGTCGTGTCAAAAGTAGTCTATTAGCTCCAAAACCCAGTTATACGCCCAAAGAGTTGACATGCAATCGAAACACATATCATTAAGAAAATATGGCGATTATTTTATGTATTACGAGAAAGGATTTTTGTCAGT
>NWSH02000210.1:11914692-11933675 GCA_002382865.2 Heliothis virescens
TACGTTTATTTTTCATAAATAATGGAACGGAACCCTTCATGTGCGAGTCCGACTCGCACTTGTTCCAACTAAAACACATAGGAAGTGGTGAAGGGTGGGCGTTTTTAGGGCTTTCATTTTATTTGTAAACTTGACCTTCAAAAAGTGCTGATTTTCAGGCTACTTTGAATACTTGACTACTTTTTAGTTCCAAAATTATTTTTCTATTTGAGTTTTACTGTGAAATTAACTGAGCGTAACTCTGAATGTTTTCCATACGTAACAGTTTTATACGTAAACCAAACATTACAATATTTACGTTAATATTTTACTTTGTTAAAACTTTATTTATTAGCTTTACAACTGGTTTGTAACTAATAACATTTTATGAATAAAATATGTTAATTAATTCGGCTTAAATATTGTGGCAAATAGTCATATTTTTTACAGGTGTACAGTGTTCATTTCATTTCATTTATTTTTATTTCTCAGTATATGGTACATTATTGTTTCCTCTGGATTTCATCCAAGAGTACATCCGCCTTTTCTATGTATTGGTACAAGATAAGTGTTTCCCGCGATTTTACCCGCGACCCGAGCGTATAACTTCGAATCTATACTAATATTATAAAGCTGAAGACTTTGTGTACTTGAACGTGCTAATCTCATGAACTACTGATCCGATTTGAAAATTTCTTTCAGTGTTTGTCTAGCCTATTTATCGAGGGAAGCCAGTTCCTAGATAAAAAGTGTCTTAAAAGTTCCTTTGTGTCTCATCTCAATCAGTTCTGCCGTTTAGTGTCATTGCGTAATACACAGACCGACTTTTACATTTAATATATACTGGCTTCTGCCAGCGGCTTCGCCTGCTTTCCGCGGAAACTATTTCCCATACCCGGATAAAAAGTAGCCTATATGTTATTCTGATATACATATAAACTATATGTCTGCCAAGTTTCATCAAAATCCGTCTAGTGGATCCTGAGATTAGCGTGTGCAAACAGACACACATACAAACATACAAACAGATTTTTTTTTTTTTCCAATTCTTACTCTTTTTTCATTTCTTAATAACCCTACATATTATTTTTTGTAAAAATATTTAATGTACAGACACGATTTTTTATTATATGTATAGATATAGATATATAGATTATCTGCTTCTATAACTTAAATACTCAAAATGTATAACAATATCCACCATCCAGTCTAAGTAAGACTAACTACAGTTAGACTGAATGCACTTAATTCTACCGAAAACTTGTGCAATATATCAAAATCTTTGCTTAATCAACACTTGAGGTAAGCACCATCTATCTTCAAGTGGATGGAAACTCAAACATTCAACGTACAGTCAGCGCAAAAAGTTTTGCTAACCCTTGAGAAGTTGGTTTGTTTTAAATCTCTTAGGTAAGTATGTGTATTTGATAGCTGAAATAGTTTTCAGTGGATACGTTTGTTTATTTTAAAAGGTAAATAGTTGTGTTTAAATGAGTTTTAAATTTAAGTGCTTTAATTTTTTTTTGGTATGGCATAATTTTAAAATTGTTAGTTATTGGAGATGTATGTATTGTTGAGTTAGTTGGTAAAAAAATATTGTTCAAGAATATCCAGAGTTCTTTTGACACTTTTGCTCATTTTTTCAGTACCCAAAATAAAATATTTGGATTGCATTATAGTTTGATTTTATATGAATTTCAAAATCAATAAAAAAAATCCGGGACACTCATCTAATGTTCCACACCTTACATTTGAACAATGTGAGTGTCTATAACCATGTAAATAATTTCAAATTGCTTGTAATACATAAAGCTGTATTATTTCACCTAAATATTATGGTGCCTACCTATATAATTCGGCTGAAGTGGTTTCAAATTCACAGCATACCGTTGGAATACCTACCGCCGTGCCCTACATAGTCGTAGCGTTTCTATGCCTAAATACCTGATAGTATAATGGTTTAAATATATTAAATAGGTTAAATATATATGCAATTTCCCATGGTTTTACCTAGGTAGGTTCTTAAGAGATTTTTAGGGTTCCGTACCCAAAGGGTAAAAACGGAACCCTATTACTAAGACTTCGTTGTCTGTCTGTCTGTCTGTCTGCACGCTGTATCTCATTAGCCGTGATAGCTAGAAAGCTGAAATTTTCACAAATGATGTATTTTCGTTGCCGCTATAACAACAAATACTAAAAATTTAAAAAAAGTTATAAATTAAGGGGGTCCCCATACAATAAATTATAAAGACAGTGCAATTTGAATACAACGCCATCTGTTACTCAAGCGTAGAACTACCGCTTGGTACGGAACCCTTCGCGCGCGAGTCCAACTCGCACTTGGCCGGTTTTTAGGGTTCCGTAGTAAACTAGGAACCCTTATAGTTTCGCCATGTCTGTCTGTCCGTCCGTCTGTCCGTCCGCGGATAATCTCAGAGACTGTTAGCGCTAGAAAGCTGAAATTTGGTACCAATATGTAAATCAACCACGCCGACAAAGTGCAAAAATAAAAAGTGGAAAAAATTGTTTTATTAGGGTGCCTCCCCTACACGTAAAGCGGGGCGTGATTTTTTTTTTAGTTTCAACCCTAACGTGTGATATATCGTTAGATAGGTATTTTAAAATGAATAGGGGTTTACTGAAATCATTTTTTGATTATATTAATACTTTCGGAAATAATTGCTCCAAAAGCCGAATAATAGGCGTCCCCCCCCCTCTAACTTTTGAACCGCAAGTTTAGAAAATATAAAAAAAATCTTAAAAGTAGAACTCTACATAAACTTTCGAGGAAAATTATTTTGAACGTGGTACAGACAGCAGTCTTTGAGATATAGCAATTTTTTGGAAACCGCAAATTATAAGTTTGTTATTCATATATTTGTATGAAAAACAAAGTTATTCTTTGTTGCCGAAAAATTTTTGTATTTTGGCTAGTTGTAGGTAATAAATGCGTTCAGTTTTCATAGAAAATGGTACGGAACCCTTCGTGCGCGAGTCCGACTCGCACTTGGCCGGTTTTTTTATGCACAGACGACAGCATTTCACGCTACCTCAGTCTGTAAAATTTCTTCACTAGATTTTCAACCTTATCACAATAGTGGAAGATTAATGTTTGGGTAGGTTGACCTGCTGTGGTCTGTACCTGAATAGACACTATCCTGTTTTAGCACAATGTGTTTTTTGTAGTGATTGAGCAATTATAACTAGGCGTAATTAGATCACAAACAGTAGGTGTGGGATGCTTCACTCGCGTCCCGGGGAAAGTTTTCCCGCACCCGGTCAAAGTATAGCCTAGGTTGGGATTAATCTAACTTTCCAAAATTGAAATAATTTTTTAATCGGTTCAGTAGCTTCCGAGCCTTACAAACAAACATTTTTTCTTTTTACCATATTAGTATACATAAATAGAAAAATATTAAATAACTTACAGCAAAAATCCTCTTTAAAATAAATACAATTGATTTTCAACTTCACTAAAGTGGTATTCGTCCGATCAGTTTCGTGAAATAGCAATTTCTATCGGTCCTGGTATACGGAAAATTCCAGAATATTCTAAAGCGGTTTATTGCTTTTGCGTATAAAAAACTAACTCTTTTACAAACAAATACCTATTGTTCACTTGGAAGGTAACAATTTTTTAATTCCAAACGGAATTTGGTAGCTTAAAGGGTGGTATGCAGAAACACAAAAACTTTGAACAGATTGGCCTCCAAAAGGTTTGTTTAGGCCGAACAGAATTCTCTTTGCTTTATTTCTACATTTTATATTGTTGCAAATATTTTGAACTTGCTTCTGCTAGCGGTTTTACCTGCTTTCCGGGAGAACCAATACTCACACCCGGATAAATAACCTATAATATGTTACTTTGATATACAAGATGTCTCTGAAAGTCTGGAACTGACTTCAAAATGTTGAATCTGGTCAAATTTTTGAGCCTACTAGTCGGTCAGCAGTAGTCGCTGGCGGCTGGCCACCTAGTGCGCGCACTTGCATATGTCACGGAATAATAAACGTGTAATGTGCTAAGGTACTTATGGATAAAGGAGACATGCTGAACCGATCTTCTATAAAGACAAGAGCAATTCTCTCGAAGCACACAGATATTGTATCGATTTTTGACAAAAAAATACAGTTTTATTTTCAGTCCTTCTACTCTCAGAAACTACGGGCCATTTTTGAAAAAATCTCTCAGTGTATGGCAATAGTTCGAGTGAAGATAATTTTGAAAATAAATTTCTGAAAATCCAATAGAATTCTTCTCACAGACAGTTCATAGAATGCCTACTAATTTTCAACAAATAGGTCAATTTAAATGAAATGGAGCTACACAAATAGGCGACCTGTTGCTTTACCTACTGCATTAAAAACGAGCACTTTTACGTTAACATGTGTTTTTATGCTCAGTTTGGAAATAGCTGAAATTCATAGACTATTCAAACAATCGGAGACGCCATTGCCTTCCTCTCCGTCAAGGGCCTCCTGAGATCTCCTGAGATCGCCGGTCGGTTATATTTGTATGTTTACAAGACTGCGTGAAGAGGTCGAAGCTAAGTCAAAGCCGCGCCGATCGATCGATCATAAGGTTCAGCAACGCTTAGCGAGATCGGCCATGGATGGGTGACTATCCTTTCATGACGAGTCCCTCCGTGTTTCAGCAGGCATGATACTTTGGTGGATCCCGGCTGTAGTTAGAGCATCTTTGGCAGTCGTTACGGGTCAGAAGCCAGAAAGTCAGACAGTCAATCTTACCCCTTGGTAATCTTACCCCTTGGTATCGGGTTGTGGAGGTCAAATAGGCAGTCGCTCCATGTAAAACTCTGGTACTCAGCTGCATTCGGTTAGACTGGAAGCCGATCCCAACATAGTTGGGAAAAAGCTAGACAAATGATGATGATCGTGTGAGTCAAGTTTATGCTTGTATTTGAAAACTTTGCTGTGGGCATGCGTAACAATGTAATCTGATGAAATGCACGAATAAACTGTCATTATTTGTTGCGTTGTCTCATAGACTGGCAGATTTCAATTAGAGATTCATTCTCAAAGCGTATCCTGGTATTTAAATGCTCAAAACATCCCAGCAATTTTGTTTTAAACTACAAAATAGAGTTTGTAAATGCGTGCGTTCATTTTATTTGTTGCTTTGTTACAACATCACTGTTGCAGTTGTCTAGTTAAATGTCACTTATTTATTTTTGTGAAAAAGTAGGGGGAAACGGTCGGAAATTTTGTGCAGTAATACAGTGGAACGGCGAGACGCATATAGAGGCAAATGTGGAAAGCAAGCTGCATAGTTTTAAAATTTCATTTAAAGTTCTTTTTTTTCTAGTGTAGCTTCCGTCAGTGTAAATACTTGCTTTTTTGAAAAGAGTGTCCATGGAGTTTCTTGCCCGTTCTTCTCCAACAGACCCACTTCCTGAAGCCGTGACGCGGGTGTAACCGCTGGCGGAAGCTAGTCTAAAATAAAATAAAAAAAATGAGTTTTAGTGGATTACTGGCATCCTATTCCCGTTCCCACCTGGATAAAAAGTAGCTCTGAGGGGGCAGGCTTTAAACTAAAATGATGCAGTTCAGTAACTTTTGACATCAAAACCCGATATATATACAAACATTAGTTACTTTCGCATCAATACTAAAATATATAAAAGACTTTGTTATAGTAAGTTCCCAACTTCTTCACAAGATAAGAAAGTATCATTTTCAATAGCAAAAAAAAACTGCAATATCAACAGAATCATACTAAAATTAATGACAACCACGTCCTCTTGAATTAGCATCCAAAACTCATTCATATAAAATGGATAGCGTAATAAATTGTTAGTGTATTTCTGTCACGTCCATCTAGTAAATAGCTGAAGGAAAGATAGTACAGCATTATTGTTAATTTGAAGCCATTGTCACAATTTCTCTCTATTAATCGTTCAGTTGTAAATGATGAGAAAGCTGGAAAATATTTTTTTTTGTTTTGGTTTTACTGTGAACTTCAATAATTATTGTTAGTTGTTTTAAAATCTATGTAAAATATATATAAAACATTCTTGTTAGTTACGCTACTTATAACCCACTAGCTGTTTCCCACGATTTCACACGCGTTCCGAAGGAACTTCTTGCCGTAGCTTACGACAATATATTTTGAAGAGTTTTTCAAATAGGCTTAGTAGTTTCAGAATCTTGGGCTACAAATAAACAACCAAAAAAAAATTCTCCTGTATATTAGTTTAGAGCACACATATCTACAAACATTACCAGTAAACAATTTACGCCAAAATATAGGCAATAGCAATCTTTCATACCATTACTACACAAAATACGATATTTCAGAGGTCCATTCATAAGCAAATCTTATTCAGTTTTATAATTACTAAAACGGGGGGTATTCACAGCTCCTCTGTGAGTTAAGATAAAGGCCTGAGATTCAATTAATTACTCTTTTCTTGACAACGTGAAAAGATTTTCGGTAAAAAAAAATGGCGGAAAATTATTATTGAGGTTTTTTTGGCATTTAGGATAATATAATTAATAGATGTAGGTACTAGCTTTCACCCGTAGTATCACCTGTATTCTGTGTTACTACTTATTATCTACTTACTTATCCGAGTGCGCTAAGACACACTTGGATAAAAGTAGGCAATAGCCTGCTTCTACAAATGGGCTGTATCTAACACTGAAAGTCTTTTCAAATTTTTGCCAGTAGTTCTTGAGATTAGCACACTCAGCATGTATGTAAATTGTAAATATAAAAACTCTTCAGCTGTATCATATTGGTACAGATGAAAGCAGGTCAACCTACCCGTGTCTGTAAAATTTTACATATCGAACATCAACCTTCCAATTTTGTGATAAGGTTCAAAATCTATTGAAAAAAATTGGTAGATTGTGGCAGGTTAATGCGCTGTAGTCTATACCTAAAAATCTGCCTCTGAATCCTTTACAAGAATGTGTTATAACTTATTGAAGAACTTTATAATGCAAATGGGTTTGCTAATTCTTACAATTTAGGCTTAGTTTACACTGCGTTACCAAGAATATTACTCAAATCTCGGCGCAAATATAGAATATTGCTTTTGAAATCTAAAGCTCGAAAGCCCACTTATTCCAAAATTCTATATTAAAAAATATTAATTTTTTTTTTTTATATTTCAACTTCGTAAGCCATTTAACAGTTATTTGTGAAAATTAAGTTAATATTATGACGTAATTTCTGACCTACCGAAAATATTAAAATGATTGGAGAGGTACTTGCGAGTAGGTATATATTCACGATCGGTACTGGAACTGCCACGTTGGTCTAGTTGTCGCATAGCCGACTGCTGTGCACGAGGTCGGTTCGATTCCTGGGACGGGCCGAAATCGCTTTGTGGGTTTTAGAAACTTTCACAGAGCAGCCCGGAGCTAAAAGTTGGTGATTGATACACCCGTCCATCGGAGAGCACGTTAATGTCGGTCCTGCATCTGATCTCTCTCCGGTCGTGTTGGATTTTCCATCCCATCGGATTATGAGAGTCAGGGAATAGGGAGTGCACCTGTGTCTGCGCAACTGGCTGATCTCCTTACATGAGAACAGCCACCGTGGCGGATAATCTAGCCTATAACTGATAAATCTAGGCTAGGACGCCATCATCATCATCATTCACGATGGGATTACTTTGCTCAGAGGACAATACTGGACGATGGATATTATTTTATTGCATAGTGGACTATAGTTTGCAGGCTGAAAGGAAAGTATTATGGATTTTTATAATAAAAAAAATGCATCATTAATTTTTGGGCACCAGCCTTGCCGCCATCCTTACCACACATATAGGGGTTACAAACAATTTCACTGGATTCCCGATGTAACTATTTTTTACATCTGAATAAGATATAGCTAGACACACAAATAATCCAGCTTTCTATTAGTAAAATAATCAAAATGAATTAATCAAGATCGTCTTGTATAACTATCCAGAGATTTCTGTAACCTCACAAAGATTACCTCTTTTATCCATTTTCGCAAATATGTAGTTACTACGGCGTATTATAAATGTTAAGATGACCGCTTCTCGTAACACAATTCCTTAGAAGCCTAAATAATGTCAAAATTCAAAGCTGTATTTGAGTAACTTATCACTATTATTGACCCAGGTGTTAGATTACTGACCCAGCTCATATGTCCGTAGGTACCTACTCAGATTTTGTGCCCTGTTTACGGATCGTATTAGATTTTGGGCTTAACGTCGATAAGATCTCTCTCAATTGGGAAAGTTGGCTTCATTTGGTAGAATTCCGTATGAATAAAATATTGGTAAATTGCTTTTGAGTGTGTGTTGTAAGTAATAGGTAATTTTGTATTGACTGATCACCAAAGCGAAGGCTTTGAGAAAAAAATAAATTAACCCAAACTGAAACTTTAAACTACCTTCAGGCTCTTTATTTGTATCAAATGAGGGTGCAGGTATAACTGCATTACCATGCTGGCTCAAGGTGGTTTGGTGATTGCAGACTTTCAAGTCCAGATTTCCTCAAGACGGTTTCCTTCACCTTTACTAAGTATTTGGTGTCGAAGGTACACTTGGAAAAGTTACATTGGTTCCTACCATACCAGGAATTAACCCGCGAACACTCGTAATTGATAGGCAGGTGTTTAACCACTAAGTCACAATGACTTGAATTTCTAAAATCATTAAAAAACAAATTCATAAAACGACACGATCAGATTCACAATCTGTTACAAATTCCAGCCATTCTTTCAGCATTCTCGAAGCTACAATTTTTGAAAGTCCAAATATTCTCAGCGAACTATTCCTGGGGGAGCACTTCATTAAACTGTGAGCTTGTTAACGCGGGATTTTTCGTGATCTACAGCTCTATGAATTACCTACGTTCAAGTGGGGTAGGCAGCTCTATAAAATCCCAGTTTGGCTGCCTAAAGATTTACGAAAGCGCTTTTTAATATCGACTTGAATATGCCTGGATTAGGCTTACGAACCTCGGTACTTATATAAAGCTTAATTTTTAAATTTTATGCTTAAAATGCTCGCTTAGAAGTGATTTGCTTTATGACACCGATAACGTTTTTAAGTGCTCTCGAATACTTTTTATTTTAGCATAATATTAAGATAATGCCACACCTGTCTTTTACGAAACGTGAAGTCGAGGGCAGTAAATCAAAAATTAAATAAGTTACGTTTGAAGTCATGTGTGATATGGGGAATTCGATTAGGCTAATCTTTGCATGCTCGACTTTGGATTGTAAGTTAAGACTATGTAGCTCGTATGGTAAAAGCACATTTTCGGAGCCGGAATTGCCAAACGCATCAAAGTCGAGAGAGGCTTCGTTCGCACATTTATCTGAGTCAAAGGGGAAATCACCGAAGTAACTGTTTCTATCACTTTATTATCATACGTAGCTATCAGCCGCATCGGATTTGATGACGTCATCTGAATTCGTCTGACATTTCTTTGATTCCGATAGATTCGGATGGTTTGACCAATTGCACGCATGTTTGCATTTATGTGTATGAAAAATTCTAAAATACTTTTCTTTCAGTGCATTCAATTCCGATAGGTGTACGGGACAAGATTTTAGGGACCCATTAGCTGGCACAAAAAGGTTCCAGCTAACTGTTAACCAATCCAAATGTTATCCTATNTATTATGACGTAATTTCTGACCTACCGAAAATATTAAAATGATTGGAGAGGTACTTGCGAGTAGGTATATATTCACGATCGGTACTGGAACTGCCACGTTGGTCTAGTTGTCGCATAGCCGACTGCTGTGCACGAGGTCGGTTCGATTCCTGGGACGGGCCGAAATCGCTTTGTGGGTTTTAGAAACTTTCACAGAGCAGCCCGGAGCTAAAAGTTGGTGATTGATACACCCGTCCATCGGAGAGCACGTTAATGTCGGTCCTGCATCTGATCTCTCTCCGGTCGTGTTGGATTTTCCATCCCATCGGATTATGAGAGTCAGGGAATAGGGAGTGCACCTGTGTCTGCGCAACTGGCTGATCTCCTTACATGAGAACAGCCACCGTGGCGGATAATCTAGCCTATAACTGATAAATCTAGGCTAGGACGCCATCATCATCATCATTCACGATGGGATTACTTTGCTCAGAGGACAATACTGGACGATGGATATTATTTTATTGCATAGTGGACTATAGTTTGCAGGCTGAAAGGAAAGTATTATGGATTTTTATAATAAAAAAAATGCATCATTAATTTTTGGGCACCAGCCTTGCCGCCATCCTTACCACACATATAGGGGTTACAAACAATTTCACTGGATTCCCGATGTAACTATTTTTTACATCTGAATAAGATATAGCTAGACACACAAATAATCCAGCTTTCTATTAGTAAAATAATCAAAATGAATTAATCAAGATCGTCTTGTATAACTATCCAGAGATTTCTGTAACCTCACAAAGATTACCTCTTTTATCCATTTTCGCAAATATGTAGTTACTACGGCGTATTATAAATGTTAAGATGACCGCTTCTCGTAACACAATTCCTTAGAAGCCTAAATAATGTCAAAATTCAAAGCTGTATTTGAGTAACTTATCACTATTATTGACCCAGGTGTTAGATTACTGACCCAGCTCATATGTCCGTAGGTACCTACTCAGATTTTGTGCCCTGTTTACGGATCGTATTAGATTTTGGGCTTAACGTCGATAAGATCTCTCTCAATTGGGAAAGTTGGCTTCATTTGGTAGAATTCCGTATGAATAAAATATTGGTAAATTGCTTTTGAGTGTGTGTTGTAAGTAATAGGTAATTTTGTATTGACTGATCACCAAAGCGAAGGCTTTGAGAAAAAAATAAATTAACCCAAACTGAAACTTTAAACTACCTTCAGGCTCTTTATTTGTATCAAATGAGGGTGCAGGTATAACTGCATTACCATGCTGGCTCAAGGTGGTTTGGTGATTGCAGACTTTCAAGTCCAGATTTCCTCAAGACGGTTTCCTTCACCTTTACTAAGTATTTGGTGTCGAAGGTACACTTGGAAAAGTTACATTGGTTCCTACCATACCAGGAATTAACCCGCGAACACTCGTAATTGATAGGCAGGTGTTTAACCACTAAGTCACAATGACTTGAATTTCTAAAATCATTAAAAAACAAATTCATAAAACGACACGATCAGATTCACAATCTGTTACAAATTCCAGCCATTCTTTCAGCATTCTCGAAGCTACAATTTTTGAAAGTCCAAATATTCTCAGCGAACTATTCCTGGGGGAGCACTTCATTAAACTGTGAGCTTGTTAACGCGGGATTTTTCGTGATCTACAGCTCTATGAATTACCTACGTTCAAGTGGGGTAGGCAGCTCTATAAAATCCCAGTTTGGCTGCCTAAAGATTTACGAAAGCGCTTTTTAATATCGACTTGAATATGCCTGGATTAGGCTTACGAACCTCGGTACTTATATAAAGCTTAATTTTTAAATTTTATGCTTAAAATGCTCGCTTAGAAGTGATTTGCTTTATGACACCGATAACGTTTTTAAGTGCTCTCGAATACTTTTTATTTTAGCATAATATTAAGATAATGCCACACCTGTCTTTTACGAAACGTGAAGTCGAGGGCAGTAAATCAAAAATTAAATAAGTTACGTTTGAAGTCATGTGTGATATGGGGAATTCGATTAGGCTAATCTTTGCATGCTCGACTTTGGATTGTAAGTTAAGACTATGTAGCTCGTATGGTAAAAGCACATTTTCGGAGCCGGAATTGCCAAACGCATCAAAGTCGAGAGAGGCTTCGTTCGCACATTTATCTGAGTCAAAGGGGAAATCACCGAAGTAACTGTTTCTATCACTTTATTATCATACGTAGCTATCAGCCGCATCGGATTTGATGACGTCATCTGAATTCGTCTGACATTTCTTTGATTCCGATAGATTCGGATGGTTTGACCAATTGCACGCATGTTTGCATTTATGTGTATGAAAAATTCTAAAATACTTTTCTTTCAGTGCATTCAATTCCGATAGGTGTACGGGACAAGATTTTAGGGACCCATTAGCTGGCACAAAAAGGTTCCAGCTAACTGTTAACCAATCCAAATGTTATCCTATCCTTTATCCCTACCCAAATCTATTTTTATTATTAATCGAGTAGCCATTTGTACTTTATTAATTAAGTGTAATTGTGATTCATTAGGATCTCCCAAACGGTTAGGCAAGTTTTAATTCGATTTGTTTTTGATACTGTCCCTAAAGTTTAAATACGTACAAACGTAAAAGTACCCCTTGTTACGACGTGATTATCGCTTAGGTTGAAAATCCTGCCAAAGTTTTGGGAACACAGGCCTTTTTTGTGAACTGAGGAAATTTTTAGGTTACCCAACTTAAGTTGTAGGTATACTAAATGGAATTCTTGTGACACGGCTGCCGTCTGTCTATTTGCCGGTTTATTTTATTGACCTCAAAGAGTAAGATAGGACTTTATATACCTACCTAAAAAAATATATAATAAATTTAGTTTCGCAGGTATGCTGGGAGAGATTTCGTTAGAAGTAAGCACTACCTTTGTATATTCTTTCTTTCCTGTTGTGTTTTTCTATTGTGTGTGTATAGTTGACAGCACATCAATTTACCACAATCTGTCAAATTTCTGCAATCGATTTTCAACCTTATCACAATAGGGGAAGGTTAATTTTGATTGGTAAAATTTGACAGATTTGTATACGTTGACCTGTTGTCCTCTGTACAAAAAATCATAAATAAATATTTTTATTATCTTTATGTCTCAGGAGCTTATCCTATAAACAATATCCCACAATAATTTACAAAAGGACTTATCAACCACCCCTTAAACATAAAGAATAGGACATTAAGTCATCGTTATCAACGTTTACACTTAAATATAAGGCAGTAAATGTATGTAATCAGAATGCTAATTTAACCCTATCAAGGGCTAAGCTGGCGTGAACATTTATTTTATTATAATATAATCTGTAAAAGGGTCGTACCTTTACGATATTTACGTTTTATCCGATATTTATAACTTACCAGGTAGTTATATGAAGACAGGTATTATAAGAAGTGACCTTGAGGTAGGTTAACACTGTCGAGGTGTGTCCTGCCTGGGATGGGCACTGCCGTGTCTTCGTAGAGGCAATTGGCGGCGGCGACCTCTCGCGCCCAGCCCTGGTTCAAGCCATGGTGCGGGGCGAGAGGGAATGGGATGCCGTCGCCTCCTTCTGCGAAGCAGTTATGCTAGAGAAGGAGGCGGCGGAGCGGCTGCGAGTCCGCACCGGCCATCCCGACCGCTGCCGTGGACCTGGTAGACACCACGGGCGTCGGGTGTCAAGAGATGACTCCCGGCCACCGTAGGCGTGGGTCTGTGGGCGGTGAGTTTAGGGTGGCTCATCGTCCTTCCGTCTCCTGAGAGACGACAGGCCAGTGTCGGCGGCGCGCGTTGTTCCACGCGCTCCTCAGAGAGTGTCAGCAAACCCCTGCGGGGCCCACTAGGGCCAGAGCCCGTCGGGGCTGCGGGTTGTTCGAAAGAGTTACCGCGGCCCTGGCACACAAAGGGCTCCCGAAGGAACACGGTGGGTTTTAGTCAGTAAAAGTCTGACACTCCCTTCCGCTGTCACCCACAGCGGGAGGGGTCATACTGATGATTTCCCATCGATATAAAAAAAAGGTTAGGTTAAAAATATCGAAACCGAAATATGAGGTTGTAATATACATATTTTGGTAGATAACATTGACTTGAAAACCTCAAGATAATTATTTAAAAAATAAAAGCAAAAAGATTTGCATTGAGCAATCGTCATGACATTAATTTAATTAAATATTTTTTTCAATTGTTTTAATAAGTCTTTTAATTAATATTATGATGCAGGAGAGTTCAAGAAAAGTTAGAACGAGTTACTGCGGTCCTGGTACACAAAGGGCTCAAGAAGGAACACTGTGGGTTTTAGTCAGTAAAAGTCTTACTCCACCCACAGCGCGAGCGGTCATCTGATCATTTCCAACCGAAGAATAGAAGACAGTATTACTTCAATTTAAACTTATAATTGTCTTAGAAAACTGATCTCATTACACAAAACCCGTAATTGATGCATTCATCAAAAGAATTACCAGTTCAGTCTTTAATTCTAGAAAAAACCTTTAAGAGCTCCTAATTTCGACAGGAATCGCTTAAAACGAACCGAACGAGACAAAAGTAGACTCAGATTACAGAAACATAGCAAGCATCCTGTACAGTGAGCAAATAAAAGTGTTCCCGTAATTATTTGCAAAAGTTTCGCAATGCTTTTGTTGACGTTACAAAGCTTTGATGGCTGTGTAAACCAGGTTTTTATGTCTTGCTTTTAGTGTCTGTAAAGATACATTTTTGAAAAAACTGTGTTAGGAGAAAAGGAAGACAATAAATATAACTACTAACTGAAGTAAATTACTTTATATGTTATGTTTTAAGCTATATATTTCATGCTGTCTGTGTATATTTTTTCTTCGGTTAAAATCTCTCAGGGTAGACTGTCATCAACATCGTATACGAAGGGCTCAAGAAGGAACACGGTGGGTTTTAGTCAGTAAAAGTCTGACACTCCCTCACGCTTTCACCCACAGCGGGAGTGGTCATCTGATGACTTCCCATCGAAAAAAAATGGTCTTTCAGGGTAGATAAAACATACTTTTATTATAAGTGTAAGCAGAATCCTATAATGTTAATACAACGTCAAAAATATGTAGAAAAAACAAAGAGTTAGGCACTTTATCAGAAACCCTTATACAACTTTCTAGGCACCTCATATATCAATATCAAGCCGTAGGCACAAAGTTAGTCCGATATAATCCCACAAATCCTACAGCCCAAAAAGAGCTCTATAATAAAACTTTACCAATTATAACATTTACTAATAGAACTAGTCGGGACTATATCGAAAGGAATTTGTAATAGTTACAGAACTGTCGGTCCCTTTGAATTTAACTGTACGTATTTATTTGAATATAATCTAATTTTGTTGGTTTATTAATGAATGTTTGTGTCACATTGTTTGGTGAGTTAGTTTAATCTATACTAATATAATAAAGAAGAAACATTTTCTTGTTTGTTTGTTTGTACCCTGGCTCCGAAACTATTAAACCGATTTAAAAATGTATTCACAATTGGGTATCTAGACACAACTGTTGCTTCACCAGTGCATCGGAGATCACGTAAATGTCGGTCTTGCTCCTGATCTCTCTTCGGTCCCATCGGGCTATGAGAGTGAGGGAATAGGGAGTGCGCCTGGGTCTGCGCAAATGCTTGTGCACTATAACATGTGTTACACAGCTGGCTGATCTCCTTATATGAGAACAGCAGCCGTGGCCGAATTCGGCCTTGTTCCCCATTATTATTATTTAGTACAATAACTATAGCATTAAAGTTTCGCGACAGTTTTATATAAATAAATAAATAACGGGCGAGCTACTCGTATGCTATTGTTATTCACTGATAATAATAGTATCAGGTTCGAGCACAAATATTCAGCCTTCGACCAGCGGATCAAAGGATATGCGCCCACAATAGAGGCCAATGTTTTACTGTACTAGATACAGGTTGTTGTTGATTTTGATGTGCGGTTTTTGCAGTTTTATCTTAGAAAAAAAAAACTATAGATATCCTGCATAGTTTTAAAAAAAAAATCATCCCTTTTTAACGCGTTTTGCAGATTTTAATAAATAAAGTTTCGAGAAACTCGTTTTAGTTTTATAAAAAGTAAGTTTTTAAACATCAGTTGGTGGTGATTTTTTTTTGATACTGTAAAATACAATATTAGTAAAATTTATTTTAAATACAAAATTATTTATCAAAAGTATTACAAAAAAGAAATTGTAAAGCGATCAGTTTCATTGACAAGAGGCCTACCAAACCGCCCTTTCAAAACAACCTGTACATACCAAAGTGGGTATATCACAACCGCATACAGGTATTGTGTATACAGAACCCATATTCCCGGAACACGATCTAACTTGGTATTCAGACCTGTGGTAGCACATTGTTTTAGAAGGCTGGAATATACTCTAGGATTGAGCTGGAGTCATCACTAAGTTTGTATATGAGAACTTAGAGGGCTATTTAATAATTAGTCGCAATAGTTCGATCTAAGGAGAAAATCTGTTTTGATCCTGATTTTAGAACTAATAAGCTGTTCATTCGCTTCCTTTTGAAAATATTTCCCATACCCAGATAAACTGGGACAAACTAATAGTTTGTGTCCGAAATACCTTGTAAATCTTGACAGTGAAGAATTTTTCTAATTAAAAAAAAAACAAAGAAAATAATTATTATTTTATATTATTTATTATCTATCATTCAAAAATAAAAACGAGGTCCAAATGACAACCTTTTTTTTGAAATCGGTTAAATGTGAACAGATATTATACGTAAAACTAAACTAAATCTCTTTTCTCATTATATTTGCCCTGGAGTTACGTTGGTATTCATAATTATGCAAAGAAACTTGCTTTCAACTTTCTAATTGTAGTAAGCAGAAACTCTGACTGCATTATTTGCCTCTTATGTCAATAACCGAACAAATAAAGAATTTTCTATTTGTAAGATACCTAATTTACAGATCGTAATAACGCCAAACTATTAACAATTAAGGAATTTCAAAATCAGTTTTCTTCTTAAAAAAACTTCAAATGCTATGTCTTGTACGCTCGTCGGTGTTTTAACACCAATTTTCAGTTTGAGTAATAATGTAAGGCGTTCAAGACTGGCATGCTGCCAGATACCAGTATGTACCTGTCGTATTTAGAGCCCATACAGACGAGCCGCCTTGTGCACTGTGTGCCCTTCATTTTGTATTAGGCATTTGGTGTTTTGAATAGACTACCTAAGTTGAAAGTTTTTTATTCATAAGTAGTTATGGTATATTGATAAGGGTTATTATTGAAGAACTAACTATGCTAATGGTATACCTATCCAATACTTATGGCCAGTATGAAAAGTTCCAGACTGATAAAGTTCTAGATAGCTAATTGACATGCGATAGAAAAGTAGTCAAAATGAAGGCATTTGTCATTTTCTACCAGATCTGAACTTTATCCGTAACCTGTAAAAAGGACCGTTAAAACATCATAAAGCTGAAATTTATTTGTTTGTTTGAATGCCTTAATCTGATCTTATGATGCGGAAACTAGTATGTGTTATCCGTCTTAAAAGTAACTAAGAATACAGAGCTTAGTTATTTTAAGGACGGATAACCGTTCATGAGAGAATGATAAAATCCTAACACATTCTCAAATCCTGTAACATAAACGGGAACAACTACTTTCTCATAAAATCCGCTATAATCACAACACGTGACGTTTCTTCTACCAATTATCGTCAATCACGCTGCTCTTAATTAAACAGATTAATTTAATTACTCGGATCTCAGAGATTACGGCGCTCCGTCATTCGTCCTTCGGCCTTCGTCATTCGTCCCTCGGCCTCCGTCATTCGGCCTTCAGCTATAGTTGTTGTTGCTTATTTTTGCCAACATTAATTAAGAGTGTAATGCTGTGATGAATTAGGAGTTATATCTTTTGTTTTGTTACTTAGATTGATTGGTGTTTTATATTAAGACTATTTGGTCTTAGTATTGTAGTGCTTCGTGAAGTATTTTCTTGTGTTGTATGAATTGTAAGTCTCTGCTCTGCTCGTTGGTCTAGTGGTCGCATAGCGCGACTGCCGTGCCACGGGTCTTGGGTTCGATCCCCGGGTCAGGCCGAAATCGCTTTGTGGGTTTTAGAAGCTTTCATAAAAGCAGCCTGGAGTTTGGAAGTTGGCGGTGTTACACCCCCGTGCCTGGGAGGGCACGTAAAGCCGTCGTTCTCGATAGTTAGTAGCAGTCGTAGTTATAATTCCACGCCAGAGGCCGTCAGGCGGATTTGAGAAAACTCTGACACTAGGGCTTGTTAGGTGATTAAACCTGCAGCTCATTCGATAAGAAGAAGAATATTGTAAGTCACAAAGTACATACTTATGTACGAGTATCTGTACTTAATGTTATGAAGCTGAAGAGTTTGTTTGAACGCGCTGAGTCTCAGGAACTGTTAGACCACCATTCACTGTTAGGTTGCCTTATTTTCGAGAAACACGATAATCTACTTTTTACCCAGGTGCACGAAATATTCCTTATGTAGCTTCTTACAATGTGCAAAATGTATGTGTAGTTTTCATTGTATGTACGCAAATAGGTACGATGATTCAAGAGGAATTTAAAAGGATATTTTTTGCGAGAAAACTGCGTACAAAACTTAGTATTTCAAGGAAAGCAGATTTTAATAAAAGGGTGTTTCATTTTACTATTGTTCCTTAAGCATCCGTCTCACAGTTGGGATCCGTTTAAGATGTCTTTAATTTTATTATTTTCTCAGCACTGGTTGTTTTGTGATGGCTGAAAATAATTTAAATAGATTAATGTTTAGTGTTATGTCGTTTTGAAGAAATTAACATGTAAATAAGGTAGTTAAATTATGAGCATATCGTTTAAAGATGTTGAGAATCTTAGTAAAATGTGAAAAATAAAATATCTTCAGGCATGAAACAAATCCATTTGCCAAAAAATAGAACCAAGACTACTAGAATTACAGGATTATACCATCTAATTATGCAATGATAACCAAACCATAATCAGCTGCAAAATTGCCACCCATTGCTCAAATAGGCGACTTGACACCTGTTTTTGGTTCAGTTAACGTTATAGTTAAATGTTGCAACTAACCCTTAGAGTTGTCAATTAATTGCTCTCCTTCAAGAATGACACGATAATGCCTGAAATAAATGTCTTTAATAATCAAGCAGCCATATCTAAACAAAATAAATTAACTGCAAAATTAAAACACATAAGTCACACAATAAAGGCCCTCCCAGATGTGTTCACAAAACGCAGCTAAATAATTAACAGCCAGTGACTATAACAAATCTCTAAATGTAATTATTCATGAAATCCAGCCTGTTCGCGACGGGCATCATCCGCGCGCCGCGAGCGCATAGTTAGGAATAAGCAGTGTTCGAA
>NWSH02000210.1:11943733-11994823 GCA_002382865.2 Heliothis virescens
CAATGCAATTATTTATAGATTACAGATAACAATGGCGGATTGATCATATCACTTACTTAAAGTGATATCTCTATGGCAACAACTGTATTAATGTTATTCTTAATGCACTCAAAGAGACAAAAAAGCTTGGTAGCAAAAGCATGTGAATAAGGGGAAAAATTACTGAGTTTGTTCCTAATATAAAATATCCCAATCGAACCACGAATCAGAATATTAATTCAAACACATCACGTAAGCGTGAGAGCCAACTCTATGCAAATTTGAAATTAACCTTTTCAAACTACAAGAATAGCAGGTTTTTGATAAGTTAAGTATAACTTAAACTCAAAAAAAATTACGACAAAAAACTTGGTTACTGGTAGGAGTAATGCGCAACTTAACAACAAGAGACATCGAGAGCATTTCATGACGATGTTGATGTGCGCAGGCTCTTGTTTGAGTAAATATGTCTGCAAGGCACTGTACAGACCGCGAGTGCAAGTGTACGAATTATGTTCGCACAGTGTAGGGTGCACAAGACAATAGGGCGACAAATATTACTGATTATATTAGATGACCGATGTTATAAAACAACTGTTCAATTAAGTGTCGGTAAGCTGGTTCTGGGTAACATGGAAACTTAATCACAAGTTAGCCTTTAGCAAAAGTTATATCATCCATTTAGCATGTTCTACGTCAAAATAAGCCACAATATATGTATGGAAAGACTTTTGTTTCAAACATGTTTAATAAGACAAGTTTTGTATGTGTTCCCAGAAAAGAGATTATATGTAAACCAGGATAGGTAGATTTAGACACGAATTGACGAAACGATTACAACTACTATTATGGTGTCGCCAAGAGCAACGAGGTGCGTGGAGCATACGTCGAATGCTCTAATAAACATACGAGATTGCTATTAAATTACTATTTATTTAATAAATAAATGGAAACGCGACAACTGAAAAATTTCGGCATTAACTTATGACGAGTACAGGTGTATGTCAGTCACATATAAATAAATTAACAACTTGTATAATTTAAATTTGCGTCGCCGAGAGCTTGATTCGCATTACAAGAGCTAACAAGTAACCATTCTACTGTATAGAAAATCACATCATATAGAATAGCAATAACCAGTTCACTAATATAGGAACGAATTATTTATGATATGATTTAACCACAAACACATCTCACAAATTGAGGCAGTACACTTCACTTGCGTCGTATAATTTGTGTTAGTAACATTGGTATGTGCAACTTGGACAATCAGTGTTGCGGCACTATTTTCAGCGTGTTACAAAGCCGTAATTCATTTCGATTAAATACAAATAAAACACGACGACGTGCGCTCGTAGAGAGGCGTCATGTACGAAACTGTACGTAGGAGTAACCGCGCAGTGACAAGGCTGCGCGGTGCGCACGACGTGCGACAAGATAACAGATGAATGAAGGCTTTGGCGGCACAGACGCTACGTGCGCCGAGGCAAGCGAGACGCGAGAGAGGCTGCCGCGGGAGTCGGTATGTATCCTTAACTATGGAGTAAGCAAAGGAGATTAAAAGTATGTTGGAAACATACAATTTACAATTGCAATTAATATAAATTAAAATTATCCACGTAACAGTAATATGAAAAAAAACGCAGTAAATTGTGTATAAGTGATACATTCCGTTAAAAGGACTGATTAGAAATAGAATCCGTAGTATACTTTGTTATGTGGAAAAATTATATAAGAGAAATACTAACTTCTGGTAGCTCTATATACTTAATTTTTCTTTGAATGTTATAATGATATTTTGGCTAAAAAAAGATATGTTAAAGTAAAAGAAAACCGCTAGTAACATTCATAAGAAACGAAACTTAAAAACCTTAGACCTTCAACGTGTAGCGACTTATATAAAGCTTACGAAAATACAGCTGGTCATAAAACTGTTAAATATGATGACGTTGCGTATAAATCAAGACTTAGAGGAGCCAGGGTAATTACTATAATAGTTTTACAACTGCACTTTTTTAATAGTTGTTATCGAATGTAAAGCTGTGTACGTACCAAAGGCATTATTTTTGGATACTGATCAAAGAACAAAAGAACAATGGCGAGATTATACCTGGATTGTTTTAGAAGCGTCTATAAACGAGACTTACGATAAACATAATAATGTAATTTATATTGTTTTTATACGGTTTTAGTTTCAAGTGTAAAAGCCTCAGTATTCATATTGAAAAATAAGTTACTGATTGTGTAATGTATTTATTTCCGGTGTAGTTTTGGTCGGTGTTTGCAAGAGTTACCATTTAAAAAAATATAACTAATTAGTTATTAAAATCGGTATGAAACCTAGAATCAAATCATTGTAATGTTATAAATATAACTATTGGTTATATTGGAATAGTATTGGTTAAGTTTTGTTTTTGAGTGAAATCATTCGCGATTTAATTTATTTATTTTGGTATTCATTGTCTCATTAGTAGTAATTAAAAGAAAATGTAATGGCAACACTAAGTGATAGCACAGATGTCAAACTGTCAAAGTCGTAAAAAACGAGTTTGCAAAGCTTGCTTTGCAAAGAGTTTGCAAAGCTTGCTTTGCTCAAGCAATATTGCACTTGTTGTTTTTATAGGTTTTTCGTGAATTATCTTTAGTTTTGACTCTCGCATTATATACCTGAACTTGATTCGCTGCCTTTTACGACGACTTTTGTTTTCATAAGGACGATCTGCTGTGATCTATTGTTTTATAGTGACATAACCTCATAAGCTAAAAATAATAATTATATTTTTTTATAGCCTCCTCAAATGAAAATTCTCGATGATTATGTTTAAGTAATAGAAACCCCATGATTTTAACATTTTTTCGTACGTAGACGCTTCAAATCGATCTCAGGTAAACAGTTGTATGGGATCTTGCCATTGTTCTTTCCATATGGGACACTATGGGGGTACACTGCACCCTCAGAGAGAGGAATAACTTGATATTTTTTTCTACTAAAAACAGATATAAATATAAAACCTATATAAGGTTTAAAAATATAGAAATTACATTTGAACGGGTTGACTTTGCCCTTCAAAAGTTCTGGACTTCTAGGGCCAATTTCACAAAGTCGTTTATGTAATAGGTAGGTAAAACGACAATCCTTTTTTAGGTATAAAGATTTTTGCTAGTCCTTTTTTACTAGTTATATTTTTCTGTGAAAATAAATTTGTTCCAGCTTACTTTGGAAATCAATCGTTTCAGAAACTAAATTCCGAAATAAAATATCTAAGCTTTAAATATTGGAGATTTAATTAACATTTTTTCCTAATAAGGCGTTCATATCGTTGGTATAAATGAGCCGAGTCCCGTAAACTACATAGTCAACAAGCAATTTCAAATATATTACTGCCCTACAAGAGCATAATCTTGACGTTATCGCCTGCACAAAAATACATATTTACTAAATCTTCACTTGACTTTGCCCAACCTTCACAAGATCTATTTACTGAGAAGCATATTTACTAGACGCGAAAAACATATGAGACCAATTTATGTACAGACAGCACATCAAGTTACCACAATCTGTCAAATTTCTGCAATAGATTTTCAACCTTATCACAATGGGGGTAGGTTAATGTTTGATTGGTAAAATTTGAAAGATTCGTATACGTTAACCTGCTGTTGTCTGTACAGACTTCTAGATTGGCACTGCAGCGACAGATAACGGAGAAAATAAATTGTTTTTCTACAAAAAAAAAGTATTTTTCCCCAATACTTATAAGGTTAGGGCTTCAAATAGAAAAAATGCATGAGTTTTATTACAGTGCGATTTTATCAGTAAGGCTATTTATTTTGTTGTTTTATTTTACGTAAATAGCTGCTGCAATGTTCTATTTATTGTTATTTAACTGCTACTGTGTTATTTTTGTATCACAAAAGTATTATTGAGCCACATTATTCAGTTTTTTGTATAGACTATTAACGTTAGTTAATCGAACTCTTTGTGGTAGATAGTAGACTTCCAAAGTCATATCTTTTGATCGAGGTTTTAGATTTTGAGACAGAATATATACACAATATACAGTAAATAATACATACAGTAACAAGAAATACATGTCACATTTATACAAACGCACTAAAACCATCACGTTTTACAGAAAAAAAAACAAATCGTAACTAGCAACTAACAATTTCAAACACCATGCAAACTGAACCTACTGCATCAACTGCACTGTGTCCAACTCATTAGCAGTACTAGTAATTACTAGAAAAAGAAACAACATTGGTTAGAACCCTGACCCCAACGACCTGAGGACGGCAACCTTAGCCAACAGACAGACAGACTATCAGACTAATGCAGTGCGCTGCAGTGACAGGATTGAGATAAATTGACTGCTATTTTTCATTAAGATTTAGGATAGTTGAACAGTAAAGGCTTGATATTTTCTTGAACTGTAATGACAAGCTTGTTATGACGTTAAGCAGTAGAGATATATTAAAGGTTTAGCCATTAGTGCCTAAAATCTATACTAATATCATAAAGCTGAAGAGTTTGTTTGTTTGTTTAGTTGAACGCGCTAAACTCAGGAACTACTGGTCCGATTTGAAAAAATCTTTCAGTGTTAGATCGCCTAATTTATTGAGGAACGCTATAGGCTAGGCTTTTCATCCGTGTACGCGGAGTAGGTCCCACGGGATGTGGGTGAAACCGCTGGCGGAAGCTAGTACTAAAGGTGTGATAAAAAATTTTTTTCCTTCACCTTGACTTAGTCAAATGTTCAAGATACACATAGAAACGTCAACCTATCATAATATGTCTTTCTACAATTGATTTTCAACCTTATCAAAATAGTGGAAGGTTAATGTTCGATTGGTAAAATTTTACAGAATAGGGTAGGTCGACCTGCTGTTGTCTATAATTTAAATTAGAAAAGTTACATTCGTACTTACTTGAACCGAAATCGAACACGCGCATTCGTAACTGACAGGCTGTTTTTTAGCCACTAGGCCCCCAAGACAGAATCATTTCATTGTTAAAAAAAATACTTGAACCGAGGAACCTTTAGACAAAAGTCGACCTTGAAAAAAGGTCCCAAGTACATCCAAATGAAGAAAAAGACCAAAATCCCTTTTACAGCACACCAAGTTCTTACATTACTTGCTTTCATTTTTTATATTTTCAGGCGTGAAAAAGAAAGCGTTATAAAAAATAAAAAGGATATTTTACGAGCAATTTTGGCTCTGTTTTAGGTTATGTTAATGATAATAAACTTTAATTTCAGCCCGAATGGGGAGTGCTTTTTGTTTCAACAAAGGGAAATAACCATGTATTGTATAATAGAGGTTTATGTTTGCTTTTTTTATTATTTTTATTTAGTTACTAGTTGCAATTTCATTATGACTTTGCTCGGGAGTTTGACGGCCAAGTCTAAAAAACATTATTGTAAGTATATTTTATCAATATGATTATATAAACATTGACTCTTTTCTCTTAGGCATATTAATTAAAAATACCAAAGTCAAAGTACAGTCAGCGATTTTTGTCTTAAAGTGTATTGAGAAAAAGGTTTTTTAAAAGATTCGTTTCTTAAACATTTACAATCATTTACTTTTTAGTTGAGTCAAACCTTGTGTAAAATTTTAAGTTTCTCCAGCACCAAGAATACACCTAAAGTATAAAAAATATCCTGAAATTTTCCACCCCAATAAGCATATTCTATCATTATTTATATAAAACGCGAACTCAGCTTGTTAGTTTTCCCAACGGAATTTTGTGCCCAACAAGGCATTTCCATTGTATTTAAGAACTAGATAATGCAACGATTACAAAATGCACTTTTGTTTGTGTTAAACGAAAATAGGGCTTGTGACGTAGTAATAAAGGTGCAGTTGAGTGCTTGAATAACTTGGCAAGTGTTTAGTAGGGCATTGCAAACTTAGTAGTCGGATTTAAGGTATGAAATTGAGCGTGTTATTTTAATGCTTGATATTTTAAATATAATATTTTAGACTTAAGTATTTTATTCAGTCTTAATTTGGTGGTTGAACGATTAGATGACGGACGGAGTGCTAGACGTGGGTCACTCCAAATTGGTTCAATTGGGGACGTTCTATGACTATGAGATGGTGACTTTTATTGTATTTATCATAACGATTTTCTTTAGTTGATAGAATTAGAATATTAGGAAAATGTATGACATTATGCAGTGATTTCATTCTGCCTTCACTTTGAGATTCTGATTCGTATGCAATTTATCCGACTGCCAGGTGTAATGTTTTTTTAACCTTAGTTTATATTGATCAGAATTAAGGTACACCCTAGTAACTGAAAAACTCTTCACCTTTTTACTACTCAAAAGTTAATCGCGGATTTCTTCCAACTTATACCAGAACCAGGAATACAGACAGATCCGCACACGCGAGCGCCCCCACTCACAATCCATTAAACACGACACTGAACGAATGAACTAAAACGATTCAGACCTCACAAAAATACAACGCTTTTGTACCTAGCTGTACTCGCCTACTAGTGAGCGATTTGTTCTAAGCTCCTCAACTAAGCTGCGCGCCTGGTACCTTTTTTTGCACGGGCAGTTAAATTGTTGAATTTATGTATTGAAAAGGTGATAAACATGTTATCTATTTATTAACGACTTTTCGCTTTTAGCTGCAGATTTTCTTTTTGAAATTCATTACCTGTCGGATTTCTTACTCACACTTTTACAATACTGTTTTTACAAGTTACTATGTTATTAAATGTTTAACCCATTCTATCTCTGTCAATAGTTTGAAGTTGATAAATACATGTGCTTTAACGGCGGTGCAAACCCTGAAATACAAGAAAATTGAACAAAAATACTGGAAATTGTAATTCCTCGTTCGTAAAATTCTTGAAAACAATACAATGATAGCTTTACAAGTTAACATGGTTTATATTTTTCTCTTCTTAGGCTATTAAAAATAAAAAAAATAGAATCACAAAAAAACTTATGATTATATTTATTTCTCATTACTTTTCCTACATTTATCAAGTCTACTTGAATCGTCGTCTAACAAAGGGGGAGCCCTTTCCAATCCCATCCAGAAAGCTAATAAGATCTGAACTTAATGTTACTAAACTTTGCCTTTAGGGTTCCTTACACAAAGAATACAACGTGATCCTAGTACTAAGACTGTTGTCCGTCCATCCGTCTGTCGCCAGGCTGTGTCCAACGAACCGTGACAGATAGTTGAAATATTAATTGATGATTTATTCCTATTGCTGTGAAAGCCGCGCGGATCGATCGATCATAAAGTTAAGCTGCGCTTGGCGAGCTCACTCCGTGGATAGGAAACCATCTTGTCATAACGAGGTCTTTTTCGAGGAAATTTGTATGGGAGTTCACTTGAAATTGAAAAGATCAGATTGAATTGTCCATTTTAACACTCACTTGTAAAAACTGATAAGACAACAGTCTATAATGTATTTCAACATGTGTTAATAGATTATTAATTATAAAAATCCCTAATTACATTCGCGCGCATGCATCTAAGTTGACAATTATTGTTTGTTTACGAGTGGCAACGTCGCGCGCAATCGCTGTCAGGCGCGCGCGGGCGACATAAACCGACCGGCAACGTCGCGTGAGCGGCGCTCCAAAATTGGCTATTTTTCAATAGAAAATCTTCTGTTTCACGCGCAGGACTATGGCGAAACTTCTCTTTCACTCCTGTTGGATTTCGTATTAGGCAATGTACTGAATCTTGTTTCATTGGAGCGCAATCGTGAGCGCTCCGCTTCGCGCGTTACCTATGAAATGATGATGTATGGAATGGATAATATGTAAAGGTTTTTTTTTTTAAATTGGTATTATCAGAAGTTCGGTACAACAGATTTCAAATAGTGATATTAGTAATAAAATTCAAAGGGAGTTCACTGCACCAGCGCTCCTTAGGGCGAGCCGCCTCTGGTTACGGGTAATCAGAAGCCAGAAAGTCTGACAACCAGTCTTACCAATGGTGTTGGGTTGCCCGGTTAACTGGGCCGTGATACTCAGTGGGCCCAGTCGTTCCATGTAATACTTTGGTTCTCAGCTGAATCCGGTTAGACTGGAAGCCAAGTTGGGAAAAGGCTAGACAGATGAGCCGCTATAATAAAAACATACTGAAAGCTGAAAGAATTTTAGAGAGCTATCATACACCAAATGTCTATTTTATGGATAATGGTACGGGGCCCTCTGTGCGCGATTCTTATTCGCACTTGGCCAGATTTTCCTTTAAAACAAAGGGAATGACAAAATTTACAATATCAATTTCTATTCCCATCAGTCTACGAGGCTTTAGCGCCGAAAGAATTAAGCGGATGTCTCAATTCTTTTTGACTGTGTACTTTTGTCCGAGATTTCACTTTTATTATAGCGCTCGTTCTTGAACATGGGATGAGCAGGGGTGTAGGGGTTTAGAAAAGCTTTATAGATATCTTGCTGCTTTTTGTCATGTCGATTGCATAGTATGGCTACTGTCTCGTTGGACTAGTTGTCGCATAGCCGACTGCTGTGTGCGAAGTCTCGGGTTGGGCCGAAATCGCTTTGTGTATTTTAGATTTTTCACAAAGTAGCCCGGAACCTGGAAGTTGGTGATTATTACACTCGTACATCGGAGAGCACGTTCGGTCCTGCGCCTGATCTCTCTCCGGTCATGTCAGATTGCCGTAAGAGTGAGGGAATAATGAGTGCACGTGTGGCGCAAATGCTTGTGCACTTTAATATGTCCTGCGCAGCTGGCTGATTTCCATTGAGGCCGATAATCGGTCTTGGACGCCATTGTCAAGAATTATTGTTACTGCCATAAAGTACGTTTTGAAAGCTAGATGTCGATTGTAGCTGCCGACCTTGAAATCGATAGATATTTGAAGATGACTGCACGTGCTGCTGCTACAATTGAATTGAACAAGTGTAAACTTACAACTTTGAACATCTTCTAACTTGTATCTAATGCTAGCTTTTGCCAGTGGTTTCACCCTCGTCCCGTGGGAAATTTTCGGCGCATCCGGTTAAAAAGTAGTCTATAGCCTTCCTCGATGATAGCCTTCCTCGGTGCTATCTAACACTGAAAGAATTTTTCAAATCAGACCAGTAGTTCCTGAGATTAGCGCGTTCAAACAAACAAACTCTTCAGCTTTGTAATATTAGCATAGATTATGTGCTAACGTAATTAGGAGCTGTACATTTGAATGGACTGTCCATCCCTTTGACAATCCAAGTAACTATGTGATAAATTAAACGCATAACTTCTTCAATCTACTTTATGAACAAGGCCACGAGGACCTAACTATGGGATCATATTAAATAGGATACGCTTGATTAATATTCAGGAATCCTAGATGTATTAGTATTCTATTCATGATTTTGGTTCATAGATATAATACGTAATACCTATACAATACAAGCCGATATTCATAGATGATTAATCTATGTTATGTTTGAGATAATTTAATTACTGTCCTTATTGAAATCCTATTTTATAATTGAGGTGATCTAAGGCAACTTGAATATTGGATTCCATCTCTCATCATCTCCTCTATCTGAATTCTAACATTGCTTTCACATTAGCAGATTTTCTGCTCGTTTTGAGCGAGCGACATAAAAGCCTGCCACGCGCGGTTTTAAATGAATCTTTTGAGCTTTTGACAACTATCAATTGTTTTCTGTCCGGATAATCTGCTCGGAAAAACCGTGGCAATAACCAGCTAGTGTGAAAACGCTGTAAAAATTCTATTCATTAACAGTAGGTACTCCTCCTCCGCAGTCGAGTAAAAATTCACAATCAACTTTAACTCAAAAACATAGCAATAAGAAATAAAACCTTCTAGATCCGCTAATAAAAACAAAAGGCCAAATTCTTGTATCTACAGATTGTTTTCTAAATCCCGATTGGTAGAAGCAGTACAAAAGGCGGAATGTCTTAATTTTATGTTAGGAGCGCATTGTCACCGCTCGTGGACTATAGGCCGCCATCTTACTTTTTACTGCGTAACATTTCATTTTTATTCCGACGGCTCAATGTTTTTGATAAGCGTCAAGTTATAAGCTTAGGGCGATTTGAAAAAATCGTCCCGGTTTGAGTTTTAGTTTAAAACATAGCGTTTTTCGAATTGAAAAGGAAAAAGATAGTAGATGCGCTTAACTTATACAGATAGCAGCACATCAACCTACCTCAATCTGTCAAATGTCTTCAATAGATTTTCAACAATCAACAATTTTAACAAAATAGTGATAGGTTAATTTGCGATTGGTAGAATTTGACAGATTCGGATAGGTTAACCTGCTATCGTCTGTACAAAGTAATTATAATTAGAAAACTATGTTCTAAACCTTCATTAAATTTTAATATAAGGTATTTAAAAAATCACTATAGTTAAAGTTACACACTTTAACTACAAACAAGTGAGTTGTCTTTTGAAATAGATTAAAACTAAGAAACTTCGTTTTTCCTTTGCATTTGCCACCTACATGGAGCCTGCACCGTTAGCGATATTCTTTTCAACAAAATATTATTGTCACTGAACCGCTCCGCTCATCGCTCCCGCTACCGTCTAAGACACAAACCCCACCCTAATTTCTAGATCTCGGAATGTTGGTAATGTGAGTCGTTCTTCAAATTGGATTGATGTAATTCCCTACATCTTGCTACCACACAGGGGTCGTCCAATATGATGGACGGTGATATACAGTGGACGGTATTTTGTTGTCATTTTATTACTATGTGCAAATGTCCTGTTTATTTGTTTCTTTTCTGTTCTATTTTTGGCTTTTGTTTTGGTGATGTTGAGCTAGTTTTTTTTCTTTTTTGTGATCAAATTTAATGTATGGTTTGTTTTAATAATAAGAAAGACATGTTTAAAGACTTCAAGGTCTAAGAATCTCTGCGGGATTGTTCGAAAGAGTTACCGTGGCACAGGTACACGAAGGGCTTATGAAGAAACACGGTGTGTTTTAGTCAGTTAAAGTCTGACTCTCGAGGGGTCGTCTGATGATTATAATATTTAGAAAATAGCTTTTGATAAACCCTTTATGAAAAAATCTTAATTCTTGTATATGTCTCATTAGAAATCTAATTTAAGTTGCATTCATTACTATCACCGAGTGAGCAATTTACTTACGAGTATTGCCTTGAATACCACAAACAAAACCGTTAGTAGTTTAGCTTGACCAATTTCTAAGACTTATGGAGTAATATTTCTTATTTTATTGCCGAAAGCTAATTTTATTCACTATCCCAGTTCAAGAAAACTAGATTAACAACATCTGAATATTTGATCTAGCTTGCTACGACTTCAAAATACTCGCGTTTGTATGCATTGTCTATACTTATAATAAATCTGTAGAGAGCTCAATTCTGTACATGAAATATACTTCCAAAATAACTATCGGGGGGTGATTAGGGATCGATACTGATATCAAAAATGTAATCTGTATTTTTTTTGTCTGTCTATCTGTATAACCGTTATAGAAATAAAAACTACTCGACGGATTTTAACGAAACTTGGTATACTTTTCATCACGCTACAATCAATAGGAGCAGAGCAGTGAAGGGAAAGACCTTTGATTATGACGACCCGTCGTCGCTGGCATAAGTGACATGATCCGCGAACGGAGTCGCTGGCAGAAGTTAGTGTTCAAATATATTTGGGGTATCTTCAATTTTCATGGAATTGTATCGTGGCGACAATATGTTCTGACGTCAGACCATAAGCTATACTTCCAAATGAGTATGGATTGAAGCCAAGTTTTTCTCGTATATGTGTAGATGGCAAGGATATAGTGTAAGCGTCAATTCACACCGAGACGCGACGCGACGCGACGCTGCACGCAGATTTTACATAGAGCGACTCAAAATATACTTTATTCACTACACGAAACGATACACATTTGATTGTGAGAATTCAGATACGTTGCGCTGCACCTCGAGACGCCGCGCGACGCATCTTGACGCAGCGGTGACGCGCGGCGTGCAAGATCGGTGCTGAATCTCGCGATTTGCTTTGTTCTTAAGATACGTCTCGCGACGCCGCGAGGCGTCGCGCGGCGCCGCGCGGCGTCGCGCTACATCAAAGCCGCGTCGCGTCGCGTCGCGTCTCGGTGTGAATTAACCCTAATGATGGCACGTTTTATGGTCCGGCCAAGTGCGAGTTGGACTCGCGCACGAAGGGTTCCGTACCATTATCTATGAAAAAAGTACAATAGGAATGGTCAAGTGTGAGTTACTTCAGTTGCACATGATCCGGACTGGTAATTTCTTAAAAAAAAATCTATGACGTACCAATTACGAATATGTCACTATGTCTGAATGTATCTAGAAGATATTTTAATAAAACGTAGGACAGATGAAAGCAACATATTCATTTGTATTCCAAGTGGGGCGTTTTAATTTAACTGGAAAAAGATTAGTTTTTGAGTAGGTAGGTCCAGACGTCGCCATATCAACCTACCTCAGTCTTTCAAATTTCTTCAATAGATTTTCAACCTTATCACAGTAGTGGAAGGTTAATGTTCGATTGGCAAAATTTTACAGCTACGGGTAGGTTGACCTGCTGGCGACTGTACTTAGGTTTATACTCGTGGCGTCGCCCACGTGAAGAAAAACAAAATTTCATATTTCTAAGTCCATTTGAAACTGTGCTACCAGTTTTGGTGTAGGTGGTAACAACCTACACACCTAGTCAACTTTCGAAATTTCTCGAAGGAAAAAGGTTTTAACACAATTCCTAGAATTTTCAAAAAAATATATCACGAAGTTTCCTTTGAAAGCAAGCTTAAAACACCACACTTTTCATATTACGTGATTTTTTTTTTAACATGAAAAGTTACATTTTTTTAAAGAAAAATACTAGGAAAAATTCAGTACCTATAGGTAATAGAAGAACAAAACGCACGTCATGTCCAAAAAAACTTCTTTTTTTATTGCCAAATTTTTATCAACTGCCTCTCCACAGAAAAACAAATCTTAACACCTTGGTATTAAGGTCTATAATCGCATTTCCCTCACATATCATATGTACATAATTTAGCAGGGGTCCTATAACACAGGTAATGTAATTGTGTGAATATTCGGGATTCCTTTACCTTTAGTACCTGACCCCTGCCGGTACATATTGCGGCCATAGTTTAACACCTCTGTTTAATTTACTTGAAATACGGCTTATTATTAATACGGGAATGTATGTTTTCGTTCTTTGTGCTTATTGTTGCAAATTGAGTTTTTGTTCCGTCAACCCTTTCATTGATGAAGGTTGGAATTTGGACTTTTTTAGCAAATATAGTATGCCCAATGTTACACGTCCAAGTTACTAACGTGATTGGGCGGAAGATATATATATATAATACCCGCGTCCCGTGGGAACTATTCCGCGCATCCGGATAAAAATCCTATAACCTTCCTCGATAAATGGTCTATCTAACACTGAAAGAATTTTTCAAATCGGAGCCGTAGTTCCTGAGCACGTTTAAACAAATAAACAAACTCTTCAGCTTTATAATATTAGTATAGTATGTTATCTTTACTAATATTATAGAACTGACAAGTTTTTTTTGAACGCGGGTGCTTGCTAAATCCGCTAGCAAAAGATAGTTATTGTATAATTATTTTTTAATTGTTATATATTTAATGGTATGTACTTTTACATGAAGTGAGAATAATAAAAACACAAGTATATGTATAGCATACAAGCATAAAGAATCCTTCGTTGATGCGAATTGCAGAGGTAGGTAGACCAGGTATTCATATAATTATGAGACGCATTGTAATTTTGTTAAATTGAAAATGATTTACGAAAAGTAAAAGCAGCATGTTTTACTTTCGCAGATTTTTATAAAACGGCCATTCTCCAAAAAAGCGTTCTTCGCCTAATTACCGTACCCTTTTTATTTTTCCCTGATTTGACATTAAATACATTAGAATATGAATAAAATCATTATGGGGTCCCTAACAAATGGTTTCTATAGTCCCTGTTTCCCTGCGCTAATGTAACAATGAGGATTAATCTCATAAGAATTTCCGTACGATGACGTAAGAATTTTCCTCCAGTATTAAAAAGATATTTTTTCTTCAAAAACACTTATGTAACCACCATTTTCAAGTCCTAGAAATTCAAATTAGCCTTCTAGGTTATCGGAAGATCGCGGTTTGAGTTCCAACGTAACCAACCATAGCGTTGTGGTCAGATGATCCTAGTGAATTTGGGAATAGTTGGGCTTATGGGAAACCTTAATACCTCACATAAGCCTAATGGAATTGAGGTTGAGTTTTTAAAAACGAGGACTTACATTTTAACTTCCACTTTTCCTACCTATCCTACTGAGACGTAATATTTCTTACCAGCGGTTTCACCCGCGTCCTGTGGGAGCTATTCAGTGCACTCGAATAAAAAGTAGCCTATAGCCTTCCTCAATAAATAGGCTATCTAACACTGAAAGAATTTTTCAAATCGGACCAGTAATTCCTGAGATTAGCGCGTTAAAACAAACAAACAAGCAAACTCTTCAGCTTTGTATAGATTTAACATGAAATTAAAAGTTTAACAAACTGTTACAATATTTGTATAGTTTTGACTTTTTACATGTTAGCTTTTTGGAATTGGTTTTATTTTCTAACTGACAGCCAGTTTTAGAGATTCCTGACAGAGTTCTAGATAGCTACCTGACAGATTATGCAATAGAAAAGAATTCAAAAAAATTAAAAACACTATCTGTCATAGATAGTAATTTAGAATTTTATCTAGGACCTGTTAAACTGGCCGTTAATTTTCTTTAATTGTATTTGTTAACAGTCGGACATTTAGCTCCCACTAATTTGCGCCAAATCATCTGTATAAAGTTCCGTGCATCGGAGAGCACGTTAATGTCGGTCCTGCGCCTGATCTCTCTCCGGTCGGATTGCCGTCCCATCGGGTTATGAGAGTGAGGAAACGGGGAGTGCACCTGTGTCTGCGCAAATGCTTGTGCACTTTAATATCTCCTTATATGAAAACAGCTGCCGTGGCCGACAATCGGCTAGGATGCTATTATTATAAAGTCCTGCGTATAAAAATACAACAAATAAAACAACTGACCATAATTCTACCAAAATAACAAAGACAAATAGACGCAACAAATAATCAAAAATGCCATCACTTGGACTTGTAAAAAATTACTTCGTAAAATCCCCCGGTCATCCGAAACAGTTGAAAGTGTGGAAAGGTGATTAATTATTTATAACCCTTTTGTGCAAACACTCGTTACGAATATAAGGGCCCCGAAAACCGTAATTAAGGGTTTGGGGGCTTGGGGGAAACAGCTTAAAATTTTGTTTTGTTATTAATAAGGTGCGTGAGAAGAATACTTCGTCACTCCCTTTGTTTTTGATTAGGAAGGTCCATCAAAATGTGCGACAGGTTTTTGTTTATTTTCTTCTATTTGGTGAAGGAATTGTTTATTGTTACGATGTCTTTGAAATTATTGAGGATTACGAAATTGGGGAATATTTTACTTGATTGATTGGTAAAAGGAAATCAGCAATAAAAAATAAAATTGCATTTGTTTTTCTGAAAACACTCTGTATTTATTATTTACAATCTTCCGTCAACGGTTTAACCCATGTTCAATGGGAACTACTTAATAGCTAGAACAGCAATTTCCGAGATTGGTGCGTTCAAGTGAACAAATAAACAAAATCTTCAGCTTCATAATATGATTATTTTGGAACTAATCTAACTTAAAACTGTCTACCATTTTAAATTATTTAACGCTAAAGTCAGCATTCTAAGTGTTTAATAAATTCCATTAATTGCTATAAATAAAACGTAATTATAATTTAAAACATCCCAACTATCTCATGAAGAAATAGTGATTTAATCTTTCGAATGAGCGAAAACTGAGAAAATTGAAAATCTCTCGCATATTAAATTTGAAATTGAATCCCACTGTAATTTCAGTTAGCAATATAATTATACCCGACATTGCTTGTAGACGGTTTCAATTAAAAATATAGATAGTGTCAGTTTTAAAGTGAATGGAATTATTTTTGGTTACAGAAGGAATATTTTAATTACATTTTGACGGGTTAAGCCAAGTTCTTGAAGCTTTTAAAAATATCGTTTTTTTTTTAGAAATATTTAAGCAGTCTACAGTACCTTTCTAATGGGTGTGTGGGGCCCACCAAGATCATCGGGCCCAAGCCAACCTCACCTGCCAGTTGGTGCACCTGCCGAAAAACGGACGAGGCTCTGGCGCAGGCTTTCCCTTCGGGGTTGGAGGTCAGATGGCAGTCGCTTCCGTAAAAGCCAAACGAAACCAAATTTTCATGGAAAAGCGGACCCCGGGCCCGAAAAGTTTGCAACCGGGACAACGCTTGGATGATGATAGTACTTTTCTAATATAAAACAATTTGCCAAGAGCAATCTACAAAAAAAGTCACGTTTACTGTATAGGAACCACCTAAAATATTAAATTTATTCTAGTATATTTTTTTTCTATTCGTTGTTGTAGTAGCAACGACTGGAACTATGTTTCCGTTTTACCCTTTTGTACGGAACCATAAAACTTATCAAAGAAGTGTAAATAACATGCTTACCAATTTAAAAAATGCGAAATTAACCCTGCCTGTCCGTTGTTAATTGAGATGGAATTCAGCGTGACATTGAAAGAAGACAGGACCTTAGAAACGTTTATAGCGTTTTTATCACGCTGTGAAAACTGCATGAAATTGCCATAAATAATAATTCTACCCAATCCTGTCTACTTAAATACGTAATTATTTTCTCCGCTGACTCTTATTATGCTAGATAGGCGTTACCCTCCATATTTTTAAGAGCTCACAATTAAAATTTATTGGACAATGATAAGGATAATTTTAATAGGGTAGCCTTAATGTGGTCATCGGAACGTGGTTTAGTAGCGATAAGAAATGAAGTTATAGGGGATATTAGCAATTATTAAAGGTGGCTAATCAGATTTTTAGGTGCGATAAATATAGCCATCCATTGACAGTTTTGCAAACGAGTTCATATAACTAAAACATCTTTTTTACCGATGGGAAATCATCGGCATCCCGCGGTGGGTGACAGCGTGAGGGAGTGTCAGACTTTTACTGACTAAAACCCACCGTGTTCCTTCGGGAGCATTTTATGTGCCAGGGCCGCGGTAACTCTTCTGAAATGACTAAAACACCTTGATTAGAAAGAAAGTTAGACATGAAATTGACTAAAATGACCTGTCGGTTCCTAGATTGCCAAGTATCTAATGCTATTATTAAAAAAAAATAACTCTTCTCTTTTTTATCTTTGTTAGTTCATAATCTTTTTTACGTAGGTACAAAATCAGTTAAACACATAATCGCACTTTGCAAGCGTACCTACACCTACATCAAAGAAACAAATAGGCTTTTCATCTCGATGGGGCAAATTCTCTACAAACGAAGGTCGAAGTTAATATAGTAGTGTATATAACAGTTACAAGTAACGAAAGTTAAAATATGTATCAAAAATTCCCAAAAATATATATTAGCAACAGAGAAACATTCTCGAATCTTCTATACGTACATATATAGTAGCAAGCGTAATTGTTCACGTCACAGTATCGTTTCGTCCGCGAGTAAATACACTGAGAATTCTATTATGTGCCACACAATGGCAGCGTTTTATTTTTCAAATATAACATTTATGTCGCCTTTGGAAACACTGAAAACTGTTATTTTAGTTGAAATCCTGTTGCGGTTTTTCCTTTGTTGGTTAAATGTTTTATTTTGTGTTGTTTTAAAATTAGTTTTTTTTTTTTATGTGTGGTTGTATTTGGTTATTGTAGCATTTATTAAAGATATTAGACTTCTATCCGCTTCTTTTCATTATACGTGCTACAGGTTTTATCACCATACAAGCCCTGGTGTCAGTTTTTTTCAAAATTATCTGACGTTTGCTGACGTGGAATTGTAACCACTGCTGCTACTGAGTAACATTTAGGGAGACTGGCTATATAAATAAAATAGCACAGGGTGGGAGCACCACCATCCTCCAGTTTAAACTCATGGCTGCTTTGTAAAAGTTTCTAAAAATCCACGAAACGATTTCGGTCCGACACAGGAATCAAAACCGCGACCCTGGCTGTCGCCATCAACTGTTTTTGATGTTCATCAGCTGCCTAGTACGTATGGTACAAGCTCTGCTTAGTTTGCGAAATCTATAAGACCCTTTTAAAAGCATTAATAAAGTTGAAAAATAAAAAAATAATATCCAGTGTTTTTATTTAGAGTCTTTTTTTGTCCACTACATATTATGTCTGAAAATATGTACATAAAAGCATGTATTGTGGAATATTTTTTTTTTATATCATAAAATATAATTAATTGGAAACATAACACCACTCAACCCAAAATAAATCCTACATAAAGATAAACAAAGTACTAAACTCTATGTAGAATATTACGAAGCCTAAAAAATATTATTCCAGACATACCTTTGTGCGTCAAAGGTCAAAACACAATTGGCAGGCTTCAAACGTATAATTCCATAATCTTGTCTTTTGATAAGAAAATCTAGGTAGGAGTCTATTCTTGGCAATCACAGCACAGATACAACTAATACCTACAATACTAAACATTAGAATTCTCCAACCCAACCCTTATTAGTATTCATCCAACGAATATTTTTCATACAAACCCCGTAGCAAATTCGTAGCATTCCGCTACGCCGTAGACGTGCTACGACAGGATATTAACCTGTCCGACTTTAGTTCAGAAAGCTTTTATTTCATCCGTTAAGCTTTTAAGCGTGAATTTTTAACGTAAAACTCCTGTCTTACAATATTCTATGAGGAATAACTTAAAATTGAACTTAAGTGTTTTTGAGGTGCAACTTGGGACATCGTTAGTTTAATGGTTTAAGTGTTTCTACTTAACCGACGTAATGTTAGGTGCACTCTCTTAGTCTGTCTTGTTAAAACTTAAACGATTTTAGTCGTTGCTTTAATTTTATTTCGAGGTAGCTTGGTAGAGTGTTTGACTAGACTTGTTAGTTTAGAGATTTGTACTTGTAACTCGTGTTCGCTTATATATTGATGAGGAGTGCTAAGATGAAGTGTTAGAAAAGGTTAGAGTGGCAAAGAGCTTGATAATAAACATTTATTTATTTATTTACAAAGCTATCATAACAGGACATGCCCAATGCAATAGCAGTATAACTTAATAATATTAACAATACATTAAGCAGGGTTAATAGCCCTGTTCGGAGGGTGGGTGCCTCGTGGTAAGTGGCGAGTGGGCCAGAGATGCTGGACAAGCGCGTGATCTGAGTTTAAAGTCCAGCGAGGCATCTTCACCCTTCAGCCGCTCACGTCCCTGTTGCCCTCTTGTTGCGAATTCCGCGACTAGTTCCCGGGGGCCCAGTAAGTGAGCTGGCGAGTCTCCACCTGCCATTTTTACATGTATTCATTGCATTGTTATCGGCAGGTGTCATAGTTCCCGTAGTTTTCCCCATTTCCTAGTCCACTAACATCCCAACACAATAGCCCAAGTAGTATATTCCATATTTAGCAATAGTTTAGCACAGAACCGGGGATTGTCCTTGGGTACATTTATATAGTGTATACAGGGATAATCGTCGGTTTTGTGTCACCATATCATTAAAGTTGTCTCAAAAGGGCTTCAGCGTGTTGGCTTCGGCCCCACGTTCGCCTTCCAAAAGTCCGGGACTCTATAGTCCCGTGGTCTGGTTCGAGACATACAAAATTAACAATACAAATTAAATAGATTAGCTAATAAAATTTAATAAAACTATTGTGAATTCACTCAGATTACACGAAAATATGTCGATCCTATTGTGAATTTCATTAATAACATGTATTGTACGAGTGAGGGGTGTTTTTGCCAGTAGGTTGGTCCTGGCCACAGGCACAGCAAGTAGTGATGGCCGCCGCATGAACATGGGGTGGAATAAATTCACTATGAGTCTGATTCTCATTTCCACCCCAACCACATGCATTAAAGACATTCTAAAATGGCATAATTTCCTCAATTTAGTTCCCTAGTCAGCCAAAATTAATACTTCACATTTTTGTAAATGTATCGGCTATGCACCACAAAGCGAATAAAAAATATTCAAAAAATTCACATTCTACAAACTCGAAAAATAAATCAGCATTACGAATTAAATTAGCCAAAATACATTATCAAAGATGGCGTCCAAGCCTATTGTTTAAGTTCAAAAACTTCCTAAAGCACTTAAATATAATACATTAAAGTATTTAAGAAGAACAACGGTTCAACGAGCCGAAATTCGTTTAAAACCAATGTACAATGTCTGTGACTAATTTTTATTATGTTTTGGGGTTCCGCACTGAAAAGACAAACACGAAACCCTGTTTCTTCAAACGTTATTTTACTATACCATTATCGTGCTGGTCTAAGCAGGTATCACATTTAATGGCAGAATCAGAATGGTACAAACTTTATAATAAGCATGACGACTAAAAAAATCTAATTAGTCCGTCTTTTAGGTTTTAAAAAAATATTGCATACGTATTTTTTCGCTTTTCATCTACACAAATAATTACGAAGCTACAGACCGTTGAAATTGCGCGTGACGTCACGCCTTTGTACGATTTTTGCATAGGCGTGACGTCAGAACCCCCCACTCCTGAACTTTAACACTCATTATCTTTGTCTTTTTCATAGTATTTTAAAAATAAAAAATACGTGTCCAATATTTTGCAATAATCTAAATTACGGACTAAGTGGATTTGCTTATTTTTTACCCTGTCGTCATGCCTATTCAGAATAGGTGGAAACTATGGGCAGTTATGTGTGAAAAGTATCAAGTTTTGAGTTACAGAGTTTTATATACTTGTTCTTAAGAAATACGGAACCCTTGATGTATGAATCCGTTTCGCACTTAACCAGTTTTTTTGGATAAAGAACGAACTAAAGGAAAGTTATGAAAGCTTTGGATCTCGTTTAAAAGTAATTTCATTTGAAGCAGGAATAGTACTAAATTATATTTTAGCAAAGTATTTTCGTTTCTTCCTTCATCCATTTTAGAATCTTATTTCTAAAGGGATTAATGAAAATCTATTTTGGGAGGAATAATTTCTAAGATTAATAAGACATTCATTGATAAAGTCTTAGGGCAAGTTTCTGGGTTCTCATGGCTGCCAGATTTTTCAAAAAAGAAATACAGAATGAATTTAAAAACTCAATGAAAGGAAAGGAAATTTTCAAAATTGCTGCCGCTTGCTGTGAATTACAGCGAGCGGCAGTAATTTTGAAAATTCCCAAACCAAAAAAGTTATTTGGAAGATGTACACCAAAACAAGGAATTATTTCAGCAATATTTGTCATTACATACATCAACAATACTACCTAAAGAAACTCCTTAAGTCAGAAAATCTTGTCTAAAAAGAAGTACGATTCTCTCTACGTGATAATTGATCGAACTTTTTCCTTGTAAAGAAAGTTAGTGCGCAATGAAACGGAACGTGAAGGCTCTTGTGCGGGGAACACCCTCTGAGCAACAAGTTCCGAAGCATGAAGAAACTTTAGAGACTTCTGTGTATGCCGCAAGAATATAATGGGTGATATTACACAGTCAGTATTGAAATGGAGATGTTAGTAATGCTATTTTGATATGTATGTTTCTGCTTTGCACACGGGACTACAGAATTTTGGAAGGCGAACGTGGGGCCGAAGCCAACCCGCTGAAGCGCTTATTAAGAGAACTTTAATTGAAAGTTATGGTGTCACATATCGGATGATTATCCCTGTATACACTATAGAAATGTACCTAACATTATTAATATTATAATTTTTGACTCCAGTGCAACCTTCTATTTGAGTCAGAAAAGTCCAAACCTATATCAAACCCCATCATAATTCAAAGATGCATCAATACAATAGTTCTAAATATCATCATCTAATTGGTCCTAGAGTCCACAACATTTTCCTTTCAACCGCATTTGTGTCAATAATAGTAGTAGTATTCTGTAGTTCTAGCTGTCTGTACTGATCATTACAGAACTGAAGAATTGTTTTGTTTGCTCAAACGCACTTTAGGAACTGCTCGACAATTTTGAAAAAATCTTCCCGTGTTCTTCTTTTTACTTTTTAAACCAAATGGAATTTAAACTGTGGAGGTCCAATATTTCGCCACGCTGACGGCATTGTCAGTGGCGGCACGTAGATCTTCCGTGTGCAGCTGTTGGGACACATTGGGCAACACAGAATGTGTCGTTCCTGTGGAAAATAACCCATTCATCCCGGAAAGCAGATAAAAATAATAACAGTAAAGTGTTCTGTAAGACATGTAACAGAATTCTTGCTTCAACACTATGACCTGTCTAGAAGATTATGTACTTTATTATGAACCGGAATGATCCTTTAACTTAGGCCACGTAATCCTGATGACGTCACACAGAGCACAGTCGTACATCCATCAGAGTTCTAAACTGGGATGACGTCAAATTCAGTTCTATTTTTATGTTTGAAATATGGCTCAAAATGTTATAGGTTATCTCAGATTACTTAAGTCCAAGTTTATCGACAACATGAAGATCAAATTTTTTTTACTACTTTTTCAAAGTAAATAATTATTACAAGGAAACTGACTTGTATGTAATCGGTAACTTGGGCTTTAATCAGTTATCAGTGGATGTTATGTAATCCGTAGATTAAAAAAAAATATCACTGTTTTTCTTCCTAATTGTCTCACTGCTGGGTAAAAGCCACTCCATCCAAGTATTACCTCCAATCGTGGTTGTAGTCGTTTGGTGGTATATCTTAGTTTAACAGATTGAAAACTTCCAGTGCCCATACAAATCCTACCCAAGCTGAAACGACATAAGATGAAACATTTCTAAAACTATGAAATAACACTAATTTCAAAATCTTCCTATTTAAACAAGGTAACCTAAACACATCAAACAACGAGTAATTATTAGCAGTTGTCGCGCCATGATTGACGATGAGCCGACACTGCTATTACACCGCGATGGATTGATACCCTATTGTTCTAGCGTATAATGGAACGGCAACAGTTTGCTGTTACACCGCATTTTGTTATGCTGGGTCTGTGTTATTTGATCAGAGATTTTTGTTTGTATTTGATGACTTTTAGGGTTCCGTACCCAAAGGGTAAAACGGGACCCTATTACTGAAACTACGTTGTCTGTCTGTCTGTCTGTCTCCGGGCTGTATCTCATAAACCGTGATAGCTAGAAAGCTGAAATCTTCACAAATGATGTATTTCCATTGTCGCTATAACAAAAAATACTAAAAATTAAAAAAAAAATATATTATGGGGGGGGGGACATACAATAAACGTGTGCAACCGCAAATTATAACTTTGTTATTCATATATTTGTATGAAAAACAAATGTTTGTATAATGGCTAGTTGTAGGTAATAGATACGTTAATTTTTCATAGATACTGGTACGGAACCCTTCATGCACGAGTTCAACTCGCACTTGGCCGTTTTTTTTTCAATCAGCTTGTTTTATTATTATTTACCTACCGTACCCTTTGATGCAGAATGTTATATTAAGTGCGAACCACTTTGTCGATGCTACAGCGCGTTACTAAGAAATATATTTGCATCCTTTCAGTTTTCGTTGCATAAATAAAAATATTGCAAAATGGGTGTGAATAAATAATTCTTCTATGTAAAAATAAAAATATAGTGGATGTTTTTGTGTAATCTCTAGTGAATATATAAATAAAACCTCGTGTTATTCGCAGCAGATTTTTTATTTGTTTGTTCGTATAAATGGACTTGATTTATAAAAAAAATATTTTAACCAACGAGAGGGTGTGCAAAAATTATGAATACTTTGATACACAAAGTAAATAAATTACAAGGCTAATAATTTATTCCAAAAGAGATTTTTTTATACAAATTGCCACAAAAACACGCTCTTTTACATTTCAGTCTATAAAATAGTTCAAAACACTACATCATCTACAAATAAAGTCCATCACAGAAAATTCAGTAAGAAAAACAAATAACAGAAATTCATTTTTTAAAAGACCCCAAATAAAGAAATTTATCTGGAACTTATAAAACTGACTGTTATTCTTTCCACATCATAATCTTCAACTGTCCCAACCTACGGTGTTCCCACATTCATTCCACGACAGGACATGCCACATGAAATCGATCTGCACATTCCATAGACAGCTTTGTCACCACATGATTGACGAGGCAGATAGATTGATAACAGTTGCTCGTATGACACTTTTATCGGGTAAGAAACAATGGGTGCTATGCTCGTTTAGAAATGGAAGCGGTTTTTGAAGTGTTTTCTTTTTTGCTTTAATTTTTTTTGGTGATACATGGTGATTTTGTTTTATGTTGGGTGTGTAATAATTGGTGTTGATAATGTTATGTTGTATGTTCCATGTTATTGGTGGTAAATGGCTTTAAATTAATAAAAATGTGTCATTTGAAGCTCATGATTATTGTACAGTCTTCAACTGCACATTTTCTGCTGACGCCGCGGTCGCCACGACTCGCGCCGTTCGGCAACATCATTTTAGCTTTATATAAATACTTTACTTTATCATTTAATATTTAGTGTGGGTTCAACAGCAACTATGTAAACTACATAAGAGGAAGGTGCATTAAACGCAACTATACTGAACAAACATGGGTGTTCCTTTCTCTCCGCACTCACCAACATCAACAACTTCACTGTTGGGATTTACGACCCCAACATAATGGTCCTTCGAGCCGGATATGGCGTGCGTGTACAGTGCATCTACAAGTGATAGCGAATCTGTTCAACTGGTCTCCCACTAGCGGGTCGCCCCAGTTGAATTGAGAAGGCGCATAACGTCGTGAGTAGAGCACGCACGCCGCAACTAACAACAACGAAGACTTCAAGGAGCGGGGGATTACGCTACTCTCCTGGAACTACGGGAACTAATCCGAAGCAACTTGAAGAAGTCCGCAAACTGCAGGCTGTTGGACGACGAACCAACGCCACGCTCACCGGTCACCGACAACTGCGTGACTACGAGCTACAACAAGTGACTGCTGCAAGAATGCTGCACACTGCATGCTTCTGAGCGTCACAACACAACATTCATCAGTCGCCGCCCAGGTAACTGACAACTTAAAATGCAGGAAGATGTCTGCAAACTGCGGTCTTCTCTGCATTAACATAACTACTCTCGGTTTTTGCCGTCAACTACGCATCGCCGAGAAAGAAACTAACTTACAACTGACTGCTGGAAGAAACCTCCAAACTGCGAGCTTCTGGGGTCACAACTAACTTCATTAACATAACATAACAACCCTCGGTGGTTGCCGTCAACTACGCAGCGCCGAGGACGAAACAAACTAACTACTGACTGCTGGAAGAAACCTCCACACTGCGAGCTTCTGGGGTCACAACTAACTTTATCAGTCACCGAACTAGGTGACTGACAACTGAACAAGCTACAGGAAGTAATCGGCAAACTGCGGTCTTCTGTATGCTAAGTTGGTGCCGTCAACTACTCACGCGGAACCAACAAACTAACATCAACAAACAACCATCGACATGGACTACCTGGAACACGGAGGACATGTATCCATAACATCAAGAGCCTCTACGACAACTACTCCGGGGACTCTTCAACTATCCGCAAACTGCGGAACACTACTACTGCTACTTCTATTTTGGGAACTAGCAGTCGAACTATCAACTACTAACACAAAAAACTCATAACAATCAAATACGGCAACCCATCATAATCATCATCATATTTTACAACTTCTACGAAGAAACAGCACAACAAACTTGGAACAACAAGTGAAATTCTAAAATAACTAAAATATACAAGAAAAGTCGAAGAATGTAATATGTTCAGAAAGAAACAAACAGCATTAGTAATTACGCAAGTCAATGGAACAAAGTCAGCAAAATTCGGTGACACACATTATTCGAAGTGTCGCATAGAAACATCGCAAAACTGCAATTAAGTATGCGCAACAATCGGATATCAGAAACTGCCTACACAATAAAATACAACAGGCAATTAAGTGCAGCGAGTAAAAGTATCAATATATAACAATCAACTTCACCGCTCAGGGTTCGATCTTGAGATCAAACAGCTACTGGGATAACGAAACTTCATCTGCAATGGTCATAGATCTGCACTCATCCACATAGCAGGATTTATTGACATCTGCTTGCAGCTGGCAACATCGCTGCATATTTACATGTAGTAGTGGGGAGGAACCACCGTCGCCTCTACTTCAACAACAACGGAGCAACACTACTGGACAACGTGCTGATACACCATCGCCGTGTGAGGACTGCAGCGCGTAGCATGGAACATCACAGCGGAGCTCCGACACTAACAACTTTGCGTCATTGCGTGATTCATTTGTTTTACTGCAAACATTTTTATTTCATTTCTCTGTAATGGTTTTGCCTTCCTCTTAGTTACTTGTTATCTTTTGGGGTTGCCAGTATGTACAGTCTTTAACTGCACATTTTCTGCTGACGCCGCGGTCGCCACGACTCGCGCCGTTCGGCAACATCATTTTAGCTTTATATAAATACTTTACTTTATCATTTAATATTTAGTGTGGGTTCAACAGCAACTATGTAAACTACATAAGAGGAAGGTGCATTAAACGCAACTATACTGAACAAACATGTGTGTTCCTTTCTCTCCGCACTCACCAACATCAACAACTTCACTGTTGGGATTTACGACCCCAACATAATGGTCCTTCGAGCCGGATGTTGCGTGCGTGTACAGTGTATCTACAAGTGATAGCGAATCGGTTCAACTGGTCTCCCACAAGCGGGTCGCCCCAGTTGAATTGAGAAGGCGCACAACGTCGTGAGTAGAGCACGCACGCCGCAACTAACAACAACGAAGACTTCAAGGAGCGGGGGATTACGCTACTCTCCTGGAACTACGGGAACTAATCCGAAGCAACTTGAAGAAGTCCGCAAACTGCAGGCTGTTGGACGACGAACCAACGCCACGCTCACCGGTCACCGACAACTGCGTGACTACGAGCTACAACAAGTGACTGCTGCAAGAATGCTGCACACTGCATGCTTCTGAGCGTCACAACACAACATTCATCAGTCGCCGCCCAGGTAACTGACAACTTAAAATGCAGGAAGATGTCTGCAAACTGCGGTCTTCTCTGCATTAACATAACTACTCTCGGTTTTTGCCGTCAACTACGCATCGCCGAGAAAGAAACTAACTTACAACTGACTGCTGGAAGAAACCTCCAAACTGCGAGCTTCTGGGGTCACAACTAACTTCATTAACATAACATAACAACCCTCGGTGGTTGCCGTCAACTACGCAGCGCCGAGGACGAAACAAACTAACTACTGACTGCTGGAAGAAACCTCCACACTGCGAGCTTCTGGGGTCACAACTAACTTTATCAGTCACCGAACTAGGTGACTGACAACTGAACAAGCTACAGGAAGTAATCGGCAAACTGCGGTCTTCTGTATGCTAAGTTGGTGCCGTCAACTACTCACGCGGAACCAACAAACTAACATCAACAAACAACCATCGACATGGACTACCTGGAACACGGAGGACATGTATCCATAACATCAAGAGCCTCTACGACAACTACTCCGGGGACTCTTCAACTATCCGCAAACTGCGGAACACTACTACTGCTACTTCTATTTTGGGAACTAGCAGTCGAACTATCAACTACTAACACAAAAAACTCATAACAATCAAATACGGCAACCCATCATAATCATCATCATATTTTACAACTTCTACGAAGAAACAGCACAACAAACTTGGAACAACAAGTGAAATTCTAAAATAACTAAAATATACAAGAAAAGTCGAAGAATGTAATATGTTCAGAAAGAAACAAACAGCATTAGTAATTACGCAAGTCAATGGAACAAAGTCAGCAAAATTCGGTGACACACATTATTCGAAGTGTCGCATAGAAACATCGCAAAACTGCAATTAAGTATGCGCAACAATCGGATATCAGAAACTGCCTACACAATAAAATACAACAGGCAATTAAGTGCAGCGAGTAAAAGTATCAATATATAACAATCAACTTCACCGCTCAGGGTTCGATCTTGAGATCAAACAGCTACTGGGATAACGAAACTTCATCTGCAATGGTCATAGATCTGCACTCATCCACATAGCAGGATTTATTGACATCTGCTTGCAGCTGGCAACATCGCTGCATATTTACATGTAGTAGTGGGGAGGAACCACCGTCGCCTCTACTTCAACAACAACGGAGCAACACTACTGGACAACGTGCTGATACACCATCGCCGTGTGAGGACTGCAGCGCGTAGCATCGAACATCACAGCGGAGCTCCGACACTAACAACTTTGCGTCATTGCGTGATTCATTTGTTTTACTGCAAACATTTTTATTTCATTTCTCTGTAATAGTTTTGCCTTCCTCTTAGTTACTTGTTATCTTTTGGGGTTGCCAGTATGTACAGTCTTTAACTGCACATTTTCTGCTGACGTCGCGGTCACCACGACTCGCGGCGTTCGGCAACATAATTTTAGCTTTATATAAATACTTTACTTTATCATTTAATATTTAGTGTGGGTTCAACAGCAACTATGTAAACTACATAAGAGGAAGGTGCATTAAACGTAACTACACTGAACAAACATGTGTGTTCCTTTCTCTCCGCATTCACCAACATCAACAACTTCACTGTTGGGATTTACGACCCCAACAATTATATTCTTTGCGCCTCGTCTGATTCTAGTGATGCTAATGCGAATTTATTTGAAACTAGCTGTTTTCCCGCGGTTTCACCCGCCGTCCCGAGCGATTTTTTTCCCGTACCCGGATAAAATATAGCTTACGTTTTTCGAGTACACTCTAGCAACTCAACAATGAAATAATTTTTAAACTCGATCTAGTACTTTTTGAACCAATTCTTTATAAATATACATACATACAAATCTTTCCTCTCTATATATTGGTATAGATAGAATTCAAACGGTGACACTGCACAGTAGTTCAATCAATATTATCAGGTAGTTAACAACCTCCCCAACACTTCATTAAATAAAATCAAAAATAAACCTCTAGACTTTAACCTCAAAAATTCAAATATACTTAGTAATATTTTAATCTCAAACTGTATTTCCATGCAGTCGCGTTCACTTAAACAATAACAACTTGAAAATAACCAATTAGTCGCTTAACGTACGAAGTTAATTAAAATTTTCCGTTTTACGCAGTGAGTTAATACGACATAAGTTGTTTATAGAGTTTATGTTTAAGGTTGTGGCTTTAGTGGTCGTTAAGAGCGAAATTTAAAATTTTCAGGATAGTAGTTTTATTTTACACAACTACCTATTAATATTGCAAACGTACAGATGCCAGCAGGTCAACCTACCCGAATCTGTCAAATTTTACCAATCGAACATTAACCTTCCAATATTGTGATAAGGTTAAAAATCTAATGCAACTTGTCTGTATCTAGATTCGGAAATAATTTATCGGAATATACTTAACCAATGGTTTAGTTTAAAAATGATCATGAATATTTATTTTAATAAAAAATGCCGGCTGATATAATTACTCATCATTGTTGCGTGCGCAGAATAAAACTATATCTAGAGTTTCAGACGCGGGTTTACCTGTGAACTTTCCTACTTTACGATACTTTAAGTATTCGGATGAAAAGTTCCTTATCTCTACTGTCTTTGTATTTTTTTGTTTTTACTTTCAAAAATACCAGATAGACCTACGTTGTCACTTATTTTATTTGTAAGTTATACCGCTATCGCTCTTCCAAGGCTATTGAAAGCACTTCCTACGAACATTTTCAAATAAATCCAACGAATGAATGCATTTACTAAAACCTACATAGTTTGGCCATTAACATCGTCTTGACCCACGTAGCTGAACAAATGCTAATTAAACAGGGTTCAACTTATATTGGTTGACATATCGCGTGCTTTCTTTGAATAATCTTTATTTCCTGTAACCTTATCGCTTTTCTATGTGACTGTATCACGGATCAAACACGTCACGCGATTTTCTACTCTATTTCTTTGCAACTAACGTTCAAATTGCAGTGACTGGTAGTCGTGATTTAATGAAATAAATTTCTGAATTCAAAAGTGGCAATTTAGACTTTGTTTTGTGAAAGTTAAGGTGGAATATTGAATGATAGTATTAATGGTGTAGGCCAACGAACTGATGGTGTTATGCAAAGCCGAGATAACGGTTGGCCAAAACATTTTAATGCTTTTTATTGTAATAGTTTTTCTGGGCTTTTGTTTTATTGCTCACAGCTAATAGAAAACTAGGTGCAATACATGATTAAATAAATTATAATAATTAAGAATTAGCACGTTACAAGTAAACTTATGTTATGCTCATTTATAAACCGCAGAGATTGGGAAAATATTCCTATTGGGACTTTAAGAACATAGCGTTAACGCCACGAGTTTTCACGAAGAGGTCTTGTAGAATAAGTTTGGGATTATTTTATGCTCAGTTTAAAAAAGTATTACAAAAAGAATGCATTTGTTTTTTTGTACGCTATGCAAATATAGTGTCAAAGGTTGCATTATGTGTTAAAAGCAGTATATTGCTTGTTCGTTCTTCATAATATTGTTTTCCCCATTTATTTTGTAACTAGGAAATTGACGGTAAATTTTAATAATCCAGCCGTTATGGACTCATAAATTGGTTATCGATGTACATACATCAAATATATTGATCAATCCATCAACAATGGCTTTTGGGGCTGCAGATTAAAAAACATAATTATCGCGCGCCATCTTGTTTATGAGAAAATTCAGTTATCCCGATCTGAATAAACGATATAATGAATATTTTCAAGCGGGATTTTAATTTTTTTGTTTTGATGTAAAAAATATTAAGCTGTTTACCGCGCTCCCGCTCGTATTCTCAGGAAACTATTTCCAGAACCCGGATAAAGAAGCAGATTTTATCCTTTCTCAAGCGCTAGCGTATCTGTGTATCTAACTGTACTGAGGTACTACGTAATGTGCACTTGAATACTCGTACATATTAACTAGCTAATTGTAAGAAGTATTCTATTATGGCATCGTCATAAGGGTACATTTAGACCAATCCAACAAACATCTGGATGTAGAACCAGAGCCGTAGTTTTTCCCCCTAGAATAATATAGGTGGGAATATGACAAGTATTTACTCGTTTGGTTCATACAAACCACAGCACATACTCATACACCAACTATCAAGTATATCCAAACCTTTTTTGCATACGAGTATCTATTCATTTCGCAAAACAAGTGAAAATGTACCAACTACGTAGATATTCTACCGTCGTGTTCTAATTTCACGGTGGCCGCGAAAATTTATCGAAATACCGAGAATAACGAAGCCTTGTTGTTTCTGATTATATGGTGCCTTGTTTTTAGGCTTTTAGTGTAAGGAGGTGGGTATAAGGTTATATTCTATTAAGTACATGTTTTCGTTATCTCTTCCCACTCTTGAATTAAAAGTTGCCTGTCAGTTATTTTGTTGTATAAGTTAAAATCATGTAAAGTTTTTTTAACTTTGATTCGTGTAGAAGTTTTTGAGTGAAAGTAGGTACAATAAAACATCGACAATTCGACACAACCAAACATGTTATTAAACACTTTACTATGAAGTCCAAATTGGTGTACTTACAGGTTTTTTTTTGTTTTCGAAATGGTCTCCTAAAGTCTGATATGAGTTATTTATAGTCGTTTTTATTTACTTAGTGAATGCAATCATACATAATAGGTAGATTCAATATTACCTCATCGTCACAATCATAATAATTTGTACCTATTCGAGTGATTTTTTCCCGTATTAATACTAAAATTTCAAAAGCAAAACTCTTTAAAACAAAATTAATTTCGTAGAAAATCTCTCTAAAATTACTCCTGGAACCAAAAAGAATAAGAAAGTTCGTAAATTTTCTTACAATTCGCGGCGGAGATACAACCAAGATAATCTCAAAACACTCTCATTAGGACGAATTTAAAAGGAGTTTAGTAGCCGAATAAATCTTAACGTAATTAGTTTAATTGTTATTACCTAGATGGCGCTGAGTTATATTTTTCTTTAGTTTATGTGTCTTTTATGCATGATGATATAACTTAGGAGGAACAGGGAATGATTTCAAGCAGATGTAACGAAAATATGATCAAGTGAGTAATCCTTAGTTATTTTAGACTGATGGTTGAAAGTTAATAAATACTAATAACTTCGGCCCAAGTTCACCTACACCATAAACGTAATTTTTTACTACGAATTTTCACATTAAATGTTTAAAGTGATATTTCTTTAAAACTCTACAAAATGGAAAAATTAAAAAAATAATAATTATATCATAATTATTAACGGCTAAATCATAAACTAAAATCTATATCAGTTAAATTCCCTTTAAAACAGCCAAACATGACCATAAACTAATAAAACCAAGTTCTGGAGAAACTTGGAATTTACTTGGCAATAAAATTCCAAATCTTACTCAGAGTTACGACGGTCCCAAATCTATTGGGCTATGAAATATAACAGCTGTACCGCTTTAAAATAAATTGAGATAGATAAGACTTTAATATTAGAGGTGGAATATAATAATTATTTGATATAGGTAAGTATAACTCGTTCAAACTGAAAATCTGTATTAAATGTGGGCTGAGAGGGCAAGGAAGGGCAAGAAACCAACATCATGGTGCCCCAATTGCCAACCTTACCTGCCCTTGGTGCACCCTGCTGTAAAATAGAAGTTCTAGCGATCGACTACTGGCGGTGTAACTACCACAGAGTACAAGACGGATATTAGGTAAAGTCCTTGGAGATGGACAGCAGCATCTCCGAAGTTAAAAGCTAGCATGGTGAGTGTGGGCAAATCTCCCAGCATGGGGAGGCCCTTGTTCAGCAGTGGACATTTTTAGCCTGTGACGACACTGGTACATAAGCAATAAGTAATTATTATCATTTGTGTGATGCGTCCCTTCATCTTAGGTGAGCGTTATTGTTCAGTCATGATGGCCTAGTGGTTACAACAACCTCTCAAGCACGAGTGTGCGGATTTGAGTTCAAGTCTGGCAATTGAAGACTTTTAGTACGGAGGGTCGGAGACTATTCAGTTTTGCTCACGATGGGACATGACTCACATTTTGTCCAATTTTCTTACATAAAATTGTAGCTACAATCAAAATAAAATACATCAGCAATATTTATACACTGGCCCCATGTTTTGTAACCAGAAACAAAAACTATATCGTGAAAATTGCAATATCAATGTTTATTTAGGATAAGAACCTAAATAAATATAGGAAAGTATGTGGTTAGGAAGCAAATGTATTGGATAGTAAGGCAGACACTTTTCTTATTAACATTATAGTGTAAGCAACTCTTTCTGTGTGTTTTTCTGTCACGTTTTATCCAGCTCAGTTAAAATAAAAATTGAAATAGACATGACGACAGGGTAAAAATAAGCAAATCCATTCAGTCCGTAATTTAGATAATCGCAAAATATTGAACACGTATTTTTTGTTTTTAAAAATCTATGAATAATAAAAGATAATGTGTATTAAAGATCAGGAGTGGGGGTCCTGACGTCATACCTGTGTAAAAATCGTACGTAGGCGTGACGTCACGCACAATTTCAACGGTCTATAGCTTCGTAGTTATTTTTTTAGATGAAAAATGAAAAAATACTAATGCAATATTTTTTTATAATAAAAAAGACGGACTAATTAGATTCTTTTAATCTTCATGCCTATTGAAACTGTATGAACAGGCTTTCTCAACGTAACATTACCTTCATGAAAAACTGATGGAGACCCCTGCAGTAGTTTCCGAGTTTATTACTCACGAAGCTACATCTTCAGAATAAAAAATAACAAAATAAAAAGCATTTTAATTAAAAATAATTTGTTTTTACTTTTCTCATTATTCTGAGATGAAAATTATTATAAAACAACATACAACATACTAAGTATGTATGAGTAGGTGTCGGATTAATAACGAGTGTGAAAACATCACGTATTTATGAAACCTGCCCACATTAAAAGTCAGAGGGCATAAAAAAATTCAGACGAAACAAAAACTCTTTTAGATTAACGGGGATTATTTTCAAAGTTTTTGGATATTACATTTTTAAATTTATTAATTATATTTTTTTCTATCACAAGAAAAATACTACAGATAGATATTTAATTACACACATAATATAATATAAAAAGTGCTTTATTTAACAGCTTATCAACATTATTTATTTGCCTTCACCATCATTCCATTACGTCAAATCATCATTACATTACGTACAATATCGTTCACAAATATTAAAAATAATATCAACAAAAAATAAAGGGCATTGACCCCAAGCACCGCACTAGTCAATCACCCAACCGTAGCATATAAATTATAGCTCCTTTACCAGCTCAACCACGTAACAATCCCTTTTGATCTCCCATTCGGCAAACCCGACCCGCACTTCAAATACTAGCCTAAAAATACCAACAAAATTATATTTAGAAGTAGCTCCTGCCAGCTGCTTCGCTCGCGCAATACTTAAAATCCTGTTCCCGTGGGAATTTCAGGAAATCCTTTCTTGCCTGCGTAATAACACCTGCCTGCATGCCAAATTTCAGCCCCATCGCTCCAGTGGTTTGAGCTGTGCGTTGAAAGATCACTATGGCAGTCAGTCATCTTTAAGTTTTATATATATAGATTTTTAAATCAACAAGGGTAGCGTGGCTAAGCAACATTACTTAAGTTATGAGTTCATTTCGCCATGACATCGCTATTTTATATGGAAAATGGTAGCAACAACAAATAGTGGGGCTGTAATTGGTTGTTGACACGTTAAGGGTACTATAATTTGTTCACGTCGTGGTTTTTATGGGGGTTAAAGAGGGCTAATGGGGTGCTGGTTTAATTGCAGACTTAGAGGGTAGGAATGTTTTTAAATGTTTATGCAAATATTGTGTGTTTAGTTTTAGAAGAGCTCGTGGCTAAATTAAAGCCGTGCGGATCGATGAATCATAAAATTCGGCAACTTGGCGCGGTTGGTCTGTGGATGGGTGATCATTTTGTCATAATAAGTTCTTATGTGTTTCGGGAGGCATGATATACTGGTTGCTCGGGTAACTACGTTGTGGAGGTCAGACAGGCAGTCGCTCCATGTAAAACACTGGTTTTCATGCGGTTAGACTAGAATGACCGACGTAGATGGGAAAAGGCCAGGCAGATGACGATCTTACGTGTTTAGTTTTGGAATGAAGTAATAAGTAACTGAATATACCTACCCTAACTTTTAAACAAATTACTCTTAGGATTGGGCTCCACAACTTTTAAACAGTGATAACCTTGAACGTGACGGACCATGTCCAGTATGGACCTAGGCCATACCCACGGAACACCACTGAGCCTGCGTCGCCTAACTAGATTAAAAAGAAAAAAATATACAAAATTATCTCCTACATAAAATAACCCTTCTCACAAAACTATAAAACCGGCCATAAGATTGCTAAGCAAAACCGTGGTACGGTTCGCAAAACAAACGAGCATTGTCTCCAAACAAGCGCAGTAGATTTACTAAGCGCATGTGTTGCTGCTCATAATTCTGTTGCATGCGACTACGTGCTAAACTCCAGCTAGACTCTTACGGCCCGTTTACACATTGCGATTTCATTGCCAGTTGCTTGCCATTTTATTGCAGCAAGATGCTACTTGCACTGTGTAAACGTAATCGTGCAATAAAATGGCAAGCAACGGGCAATGAAATCGCAATGTGTAAACGGGCCTTTAGGGAGGATCACACACTACCAGGCATAATGCTAAGCTACGAAGAAGATGACCATGAAGCAAAATGTAGGTAGTTCTGTAATCTTCTAGTATACAGAATGTTCCTCTAAATGTGGGTCAAATAGAATAGAGGCAAGGGGTGGTAATTTAAAAGTTTTTGAACAAAAAATATCGGTGAAGTTCTGTGTGTAAGCCAAAATTTTTACCACTTTGCTGAAGTTTGCAGAAAATATATTTTCTAACTGCGTAAAAAATGCCAGTAGAAAAGATCTCTTAGAATATATTATAAACGTCACAAATGTACTAAACATCTTTATAGTACTACTGGTATAGAAGTATAGATTTGCTGATTGGTGATGATGAAATCATTAAAAAAATATGAATGACACTTTAAAACTAAATGCGTCTAAGTATAGCAATCGTACAATATCATTCGAATTTCTTTTCAAGAAAAGAAAATAAACCATACCGTTCTTTTGCAAATGGCTTCGCGAAACATTAATAAGAAGTTTAAGTTATAAACTGCGACGTAAAACAATAAAATAAAGTACAAAAAACAGACGCAAACACGGGTAAACAAACTAGCTATCGTTGGCTATAAGGTATTTTTAAATCGAGGCTACAAGAATAGCGAATTTCCCTTACTTCTATAAATATATCAATATGAAAGAATAATATGCGTCTATGTCAGTTTTTTTTCTTTTCATTTATTTATTTATACACAAAGTTATAATGTCTCATAATTATTAAGAATTTACATAGTGTACCTTAGTTTATATGCTTGCTCAAGTATTTTTATCTGTATGTTACATTTATGTAACATTAGTTGACTAAACGAACATTATTGGAATTGTTATTGTTATTTTTAACCAACTTACCAAAAAGGAGGAGGTTCTCAGTTCGACGAAGTATGTTTTTTCACTGCAACTGGTTTTGGTACTCAATAAACTTTTATTAATATTTCCTCAAATACTCACCGATAGACATTTCTCAGCCGTAATATTTATCTCTAAACAAATTGCAATAATCGCTGTTCTCATGGCCTTAATCGTGGAGTAAGCTGTAATATTTCGTTCCAACATCTGGCGTTGGTAAGGAAATTCCCAAGCTGAACACTCAAGTTTCACAGGATTCTTTCTCATAGTTCCCTGTTTTTAGAAGTTGACTTGTCAGTTTCGTGTAAAGAAAATTGTAAAATAAAGCAAAAGCTTTAAAATCTTCAGCTGTGGTAAGTGCGGATAAGTTGAGGGATAGAATGGGATATCTTTTTGGAATTGAGAAACTTATCCTTATAATAGCTGATGGGATACTTGAATATCTTGTTTCAGGCTTCTTTTACAGGCTTCTTTAACATGTTTTTGGATTTTGAATCTTTTAAGTTGGGATCAAAAGGTCCAATGTAGACTACGGTCAGGCACACGTTTTGTAATATACTTGGATTGATGGAGTCATCATCTCAGTTTAAGGTTGAAGGTAGAAGTAGCATTCACCACCTTTAATATTGGACATTACATGGGAATTAGTGGTGCTTATGATGATGAAGCTATATACATAAATATTATCGGTGTCTGCATATTAAGGTTTTGAATGAAAACCCTTTTCCTTCAATGCAATATCTTCCGAAATAAATCTACGCCGTATATAGTCCAAGTTAAATTCTATTACTCAGTGATGTTTTGGCATGCAATGTGGTATTAAGAAGTAGTGCCAAGCAACCCCTGGCTACAGTGTGTCATGCTACAAGCACGCGTGTTACACCGACGCTATTTGTCATGCCCACCGGTTGACCTACTTGCATATCTTTTTACGTCAGTAGGGTAAGGTTTGAGTGAGAGCGAGTTGAGGTTCTTCAAAGTCAAAGGTTAGAGGTGCGTTCTGGAAAAGAGCTGCCGACTGCAACTGTCGCAGCTGCACTCCTAGTTTGTGTCTGTTTACATAAATGGTGTTTGATCACCGCGGTAGCAGCACGTGCAGTCGCCTTCATATTTCAACTGATATCATGCAGTTACTGCACGTTCTGTCAGCAGTTGCAGTTGGCAGATAGCTTCGAAAACGCACCTTTTTATGGTAAGATGTATGCACACTGTGCACGCAATTTTTACTGTCTGATCCATACGCGTAGATCAGAAGAAACATTTGTGTCAGTCAGTGTCGTACACTAGCGGAATCTTGCTTCATGAAGAACCACTGAAAAGTTGCTCCATAGGTACTTTTTAGTCAGTAATGTTGTAGTAAAAGTAGGAATACTCGCACAACTGTAACCCCACAACATCGCTTCACTTACAAAATCTGGCGTATACTAAGAGCCACCGCACACTGCAGACTAAATTGTCGGCCGTTAGTTGACCTGAAGGTTGGTTGACAGTTTATTATGACTCCAATCAAAGTTAATCAGTCTGATACCGGCCGGATACCTTATCATTCTAAATAATCCTAATGTGCCATTCACCTCCATACTAGTATAAGAGCCTGATCAAACTATCGACCGACTAAAAGTCTGCAGTGTGTGCAGGCTCTTAGCTAAGAGTCGTGTACCTGTAGCTACACAAGTTTAGACAGTTTTTGTTCCTCATAACCTGTGTGCTTGTTAACATCATCATCACTTAACTTTGCGCTTACGCTGTAATAGGAAATTAGTTTTGAACAATGCGCTTAACAAATAACTTGAGGTATGTGTTGGTATATGGTATGGTAGAGTTTATCAGCTTTTTTTGAGAACTGGGGGACATAATTTAATTTTTTAAAGTCCAGGTTTTCTCAAGATGTTTTCCTTCACCTGTACTTCGCCATTGATTTCTAAGATATACTTAGTACAGACAAAAGCACATCAAGTTACCACATTCTGTCAAATTTCTGCAATCGATTTTAAACCTTATCACAATGGAGGTACGTTAATGTTCGATTGGTAAAATTTGACAGATTCGTATACGTTGATCTGCTGTTGTCTGTACATACTAACGAAGAAAAATAACATCGGTACTTCCTTGTGAGAGTGTGGGTTCCATTCTGCCACTAATGTGTAAGCGCTCAAACTCCTATAATCTTTCTTACATAACCATGTACCATCAACATCATACTTACACAATATATTAAACATTCGATCAATGAAAGTTCAAGGCCCCGCGAATACACCCGAACGATATACAAATACCTGTGCTTAGTACACGAGTAATCAGTGTACTAAATCTTTGGCTATGTTAGCTGTTCCCCGCGGTTTCTCCTGCGAACCAGATAAAAAGTAGACTAATGTCCTTTTTCAGGCTCTCTATATGTGGTTGTACTTTTCATTTAAAACCGTTTTGGCGTAAAAGTTACATTCGCATTTAACTATAGTAATAAGAATATCGTGTGGAGTCTGTAAAACGGATATAGCGCCAGTTCCACAGGTTACAGATAAAGTTCTAGATAGCTATCTGTCTATCTATAGATATACAGGTAATGCCATAGAAATGTTTTTAATTTCGCCTAAAACTCTTATATCTTAAGTATTAAATTATTTTAATGTGCAGATATGAAAGCAAACGGATATAGCATCATATATATATCTCCCTGCCCTTATCCCAATCTATTTGGGGTCGGCGCAGCATGTTTTCTTCTTCCATTCTCTTCTATTTGCCGTCATCTCACAAGTAACATTCTTCCTAGCCATATCGGCTTTCAAACAATCCATCCCGCGTTTCTTTGGTCGTCCTCTTCCGCAATATCCATCTACATTCATACTCAAAACCTTCCTCACAACATGATCCTCACTTCTCCGCATCACATGCCCATACCATGCCAGCCGGTTTCCGCATAATTTTTCGGTTACCAGTGCCACTTTCAAACTTCCTCTTATATATTCATTCCTCACTCGATCCATTCGCGTAACACCACACATTCCTCTTAACATTCTCATCTCTACTGCATGCAATTGCCTTTCATTCATCCCTTTTGTGGGCCAGCACTCTGATCCATACAGGACAGCAGGTCTAACCATAGATATAGATTCATGTAGTGTAGTTTTATTTCAAGAGGTTTGAAGAACCGTGAGTTGAGAAATAGACAGTTGCTAACAATGTTAGTCATAGTCGTATATAGTCCGCATTTCTCACATTTCTATTCTGTATCACATTTCTAAAAACAAAAATAAATCACTACACAAAAAACAAAGGATCCTTCACTTAAATAAACAAACATAACAAACTAGATTTTTAGCAAAGTGGACTCTCCACAGACTCTATTAGGGTTGCCACCTAAACGAGGACGTCAAAGATAGGTTGAATAGCTACGACGGAAATTGATAATTTCCATGCACTTTGACGTGGCAAATGGGGGCAGCCCTATGGCAACCCCACATTTAGGGGTGTAGGGCAGTGATGTAAACATCCTATAGAAGGTATATTGCTCAGTGTTTTTTATACCCTGGCAACTTTTGAATCCTAAACGAAGGTATATGAAATTGAATGTTTGTTTTCGTTCAGATATTTATGTATTGGGCAAACTAAAAATTTTTACGTTGAAAAAACATTCTGAATTTCCGAAACTATTGTTTTTAGACCTGGCTGTTAGAATTCATTGCCTGTAGCAATGATATACTTTCGTATGTATAGGACCGTACTGCTATGCTAAATGATTTCTCGGAATATAATGCGGTTCTAAATGATATCGACCTACTATCAAAGAGTTGCTGGTAATGATGGTTTAAATACCCTCAGGCCTAAATGAGGATGGGAATGATGCTAAAACGATAAACTAGGGATACAGTTAAATGGATGATCGTAGTACAGACAACAGTAGGTCAATCTATCCATGCATATAATATCTGACAAATAGTATTGATCGAAATTAATCTTCCGCTATTGTGATATGGTTGAAAATCTATTGAAGAAAAACAGATTGATGTAGGTTGATATTCTGGAGTCAGTACATTTTTTTTTGGTCGGTAAATCATGCGAAGTTTCGGGTGGTTGATTGGTTTGGTGAGCTGTCTACTTTAATTAGCTATCAAGCCTGTGTGGATTTTTTTTCAAATCCACTTGACGACTTTCTTTCTCTTGAAAAGTTAAGTTTTTTACACTTACGAAGTTTTCACCGTCACACATCGATATGGACTTAAACATACCCGCGTTCGTTTACAAACCCATTTCGTTCCAATTGCGGCCTATTTCCTACTCTTTTCCAAAATATTAATTTTAAATATTGTTATTTTCAATAACCAACACCCCTGAAATGTAGTTTGAAATAGTATTTGTCTCATAAACCGCTGGTAAAGTGTGTTGCGGTGTTAATTCGGAGTGCTTAGAGATACAATTTCACGGAGTACTGAAGTAATGTTCCACTCTGTTAAATGTCTTCGTCTTCTTATATAAAGAAGGACGTTTCAATAAAGGATAATAAGAGCTTAATAGTGAATTAAAATTGATAATTTTGTAAATTCTTCTTAAATGCGAAAGTATGAACACATACACACATAAAAATACTTAATGGATTTTGGTGAAACTTGGTGATGCTAGCGTACATCAAAGTCAAAATCAAATCATTTATTTCATTTAGGCCTTTACGAGCACTCACGAATGTCAAAAAATATAACTAAAGTTGATTCTAATTGCCCATTCCAAAAGTAGCTTCCTATGGAGAAGAACGGGCAAAAAACTCCATGGCTACTCTTTTTAAAATCACCAGAATAACAAAATAGACTATTTTTTATCAATATCCTGGATGTAGCTCCTTCGCAACGTGTATTAGTATTTATTTATTTTTTATATAACCCAATGTTAATTCGACATTTATAAGAAATATTTAAAAATTGCTATTCAATCCGCTTATAGTCTGGCTGAATACTATAAAAATTCTAATTTTCAAACTGACCTTAAATTCTGTGACATGAAAATTATTTCAAATATTATCCATCCACGAACAATGTATCAACTAATTTGATGTCGAGCCTTTCCAAAAAGTATTCATAAAAATCCTATTAGGAATTTCTATCATTTTTACGTATACATTTTCAATTTAATTCTACGAACACTATACGAATTGTTTCGATGCTTCATAGAGTATTATTTTATTTTGTTTGAGCGTATTTTCTATTCGATATAACAATCAATTATGTTCACATATATAAAACTAATTGTTCTGTAAAAAACAATTATTGAGCTAACAATTTAGAAGTGGCAACTTCACGTTTTGGCAATACAATATGTTTATGAAAACTGATATGAAAGTATGGTAATCAAAAAAACAAATAAAATGATTTACAGTGTAAAGCTTTGTATTTGAATAATAACCAGCCAATATTGCATTCATTTAAATACATAGTGAGTATTTAAATGTGGATAAATCAAGAACTCACAGCAATTTATAGGTATTAATATTACAAATCTGACAAGTTTTTTGTTTGTATGTGTGTTTGCATGAACACAACAATCTCAGGAAGTATTGGTCTGATTTGAAAAAATATTTTAGTCTTACGCGAGATTTAGGTTCACGGATTAGTTACCAAGGAATGCGGAAAAAATATTATAGTGGACGTCGCAGCACAACGTTACTAAAATTACAAAACCAAAATGAATGTTACTTCTCCAAAATAAAAATTAATTTATTCTATAAAAATACTTCTTCCAGGCAATGTCTTTCTCTTTTTCCCACTTTGATCTGTATGAACACAATAATATTCTATACCAAATGGTACTTTTCAACACGTTTTTAAGGACCTCTGAAACTGCAAGCGATGCCACAGCATTAGGAGTTGCGGCCCCGTCCGTCACGCTGGCCGCTGATATATTGACGAGCTCGCTGCACCGTGGTACTACATGTGGGTGTTACAAGTTATAAGTTGTTAGCCGTTGAACTATCGTGCCAAACTTGAGGTTGGGTAGTTTCTTGAGCTGTTTCTTTTTCCAGCAAAATACATAGGGTGTGGTGAGGCATTTTTGGGCTTTTCTTTTTGACATCAAAAACTGCTGTTTTGTTGCCAACTTTGAATAGATAATTTTGAGTTTGTGTTTTGAATGATGACAAATCTGTGCGGCTGCGGTATCCAAGCGCTTGACAAGTCGCACGGTTGTCGGGTTTTATCTGAAAGCCAGAGAAAATCCATGCGTCGGATGATATACGCTCCTCTATCGTACCGCAGCTCACGTCTGAAATCGCCAATCCACGTTGAGCAAGCGTGGTCACCTTGGTGGCTGATGCACATTCTCTTGACAATAGGTTTATGTGCCCTGGAGTGGCACAGATAACAGCAGGTCAACTATACAATAACAAGTTTAATTACGAACGATTGCCACCAAAATCATCAAGAAACTTCAATCAGGTCTCCACAAAGTTTATCTCCTATAACTTGGACCGCATAACACAAAACATTAGTAAGACTAGTTTACGACAACTAACGCGAAACTGAGCACTGTTCTCTCGTGTTAAACGGGTGCGGTTAATGTGCCCCCCATTTATGCAAAACACACTCACTATTTACAGAGATGTACAGACAACAACAGGTCACGGTACCCGAATCTGTCAAATTTTACCAATCGAACATTAACCTTCCACTATTGTGATAAGGTTGAAAATCTATTGCGAAAACTTGACAGATTGTGGTAACTTGATGTGCTGTCGTCTGTACCAACGGTAGTACTGTTGAGCTCAGTTTATCTCGCATCTGAGCTTTGAAATCCTGTTGCGCCTGTTTGAATGTTTTTTGTTCTGCTTTGAATGTACAGAACAGGTTTACAGGTTTATTCAATTAGCAGTTCAGATGTACGATAAAATGATATTAGAAGAGGGAAGTTAAAAATGTCTGTTTGTTTGTACACCAAAGGTGCAGGAAACTACTGAACGGATTTTGAAAATTCTTTCACTATTGGGAAGCTACACTATCCCCGGGTGACATGGGCTATAATTTTATGCGAGCAAGGGAAGTAGTATGAACGGGAAGCGGGTGAAACCGCAGAAAACAGCAAGTCTAAAATTCAGTACTTTGAGATCTATTAACGCCAAAACATGATTATAAGGGGCCCAAAACGTGCCCCGCCATGAGGAGTCAAACAAAACTTATAGCACTGTACCTTTTCTCTAAGTTAGTCGTCGTATTTTTAAGGTTCCGTACCCAAAAGGTAAAATGGGACCCTATTACTAAGACTACGTTGTCCGTCTGTCTGTCTGTCTCCAGGCTCTATCTCATTAACCGTGATAGCTAGAAAGTTGAAATTTTGACAAATGATGTATATCCGTTGCTGCTATAACAACAAATATAAAAATTAAAAAAAATTATATATAAAGGGGGGACGGAACCCTTCGTACGCGAGTCCAACTCGCACTTGGCCGGTTTTTGAAGTAATATTTAAACCATATCTTCAATTCAACTACACATGAGTAGATAGACACGAGTAGTTAAACTAACTTACTTTCTCAAAGAAATTATAAAATAGGTTTTATTTTTTTGGCATGTACTAAAGTTGTTCTCAAAAGAAAGTATCCTATTTATCGACAAAGCTTTATAGGTAATCAACTAATTTGTTTAATGGAGAGTAAATAAGTAAGAACGTTAGACTTTATTTTGTTGATCAAATAAAAGCTTTTACGACGAAATACAAAGTTTTTACTAGCCAAGGTATTTTATATATTTGATCAGACGAAGTATTTTTGAATGTTCTGATATAGGAGTCATAAGACTAAGAATATTGAAATGGAAAAGTGTAGGTACTTGCTATAATTTTAGAAAATCGTGTAATGAAAGTTAATGCGTTGAAATAACCGTAAGGTATAATAGCTGATTTGTTACAGTTACACAAATCTGAAATCTTTACCAAATGTTATAAAGTTAGTTTTTTTGTTGCTTTGAACACGCCAATCTCAGGCACTGCTGGTCCGATTTGAGAAATTCTTTCATTGTTGGATAGCTTTATCGAGGAAGGCTAGGCTAAGTTTTTATTTTTTGTCCGAGTGCATGGAGTGGTTTCTAAGCCACGCGGCTGAAAGCTAGTCATTAAAACGACTCAATATTCAGCAACTTGTAACTTTAATCTAAAAAACACAGACAAAATTGAACATCACTTTTAACTAAAAGCGATTTATTGTCTCCTTTTAAACTTGTTACAAGGAAAAGGCTGAATTACAATGTACCCTCACATTTTAGGTAGTCTAGCCAAAGCTACGGGGCTGTTTACAAAATAAATTTGTAAAACAGTTGCAAGCTAACTGAGATTTAACGGACCTTCTAACTGAATTAGTTATTTAATTAACCGTTACACCGGATATTTGGTTACAGTCGGCGGAGTTCAAAGAGTCGTTTTATTATTGTGATGTTTCCCGTGAATTTTGTGTTGTACAGTTAAATTAACTTATTGTTTGGGTTACCACTTCATTTTAGGTTTGTTTTGTTGGATTTTAACGCATGCATAGTTTTATGTGTTGTAGCTCTTTGATTTTTGAAGATCGAAATTTGTCCCGATATTATTATGTAAAAGATAATTTACTTATGTGAGTTTTTTTAAGGAAATTCATAATTATTTTATTTACATTCTCAATATTTAAATTAAATGGACCTTTGATTTAGTTTATATTCTATCGCAATGGTTTTCCAATTATATGTATACTATCAAACATTTATGTAGGTACATATCTATGTTTCGGATGTATTTGTTTTATTGAACTAGTGAACTTATATTATTTTCATAAGGTATTTACAATAATACATTATGTACACTTATTTACAAGATTTTGACCTATGTGAATTAGAAAGATATCACTTGTTGGATTTATGTCTTTTAGTCATGAATGTGCGGTTTCGAATCTAGCTATTTTGAATAACGTATTGCAACTGAGTATTCATGGTTCAATATCTATGTTTTATTACTATTATGACCAATTTTTTATTCTGTTGGCTAATTTTTTTCAGTTTTTTATATTTTCCTTTAAGGGTATTATATGACGGAACGAGGGTCGGCATTTCCATAAGTTTATTTAGTAAACGATGTTCCACAACCTTGAAAAAAATCACACAGCTAGCCAAAGAATGCTACTAGTCCATGAAACTTTCGAATTTTTGGTTATGCTTAAGAATAAGTCTAAAAAAAATTTCAAAAATGACTAAAAACGCGTAAATCGCACTCCCGCATTGTCATAAGTGTGACGTAAGTATCACGAATTATTATATGAAAGTTATCAAATAATAAAGTTAAAAGTATAGACCAGTCCATGAAACCTTTATTTTTTTAAAATACATTTTGATTTTCTAGTAAAACGATCACAAAGTTGACCAATTTTTTCTCTCAAAATCTCCATACAAATTTGTATGGAACAAAATGGATCCGCGAGGGCGTGCGGATCGCATTCTGTCAGTTCAGTCGGCCGCGCGCCCCCAGAGTGAGAGCACGTCGCTTTGCGCCGCGTTGACAGATCGCGATCGAACTGTGTACGGACACAAAATCCATGCACAGTGTTCTCGTTCCAAAATCTTGTTTCAATGTTTTATTTAAGTACTTTCATAAATCAAATTTTCGAATCAATCTTGAAAGACGCCACTCTCGGTTTGCGATGGAGCTGAAAATTTGCATGCACATGTGTACGCGTGACTATGCATTATCATGCTGACATGGAGCTTAATGTGATGCTACAGCTGGAAGGCACATATAGGAACTCCGCAATAAAATGATACAACTCTATTGAGTTTGATCTTGTTGGTGATCTTTTTTGGTGACTTATGGTCTGCTGCTGGAGCTGTAAAGTATTCATAAGAACCCCCGCAATAAACACCACAAACGCATCGAGTGAGAGCTTGTTAGATTCACATTGATGGGTACTTTTTATCCTTAGCCAGGGCCTGCTGCTGAGCTGGAGGAAACCATACCAGAACCAGCAATAAATGATACAATTCCTGTCGTGTTTGGGTTTGTTTGATTCGATGATCACTACATGGGTTAAACCTACAAACTATCTATCCCTATGCAATATCATGATGAGGAAAATCCCACATCAAAACGATGTACAGACGACAGCACATCAAGTTACCACAATCTGTCAAATTTCTTCAGTAGATTTTCAACCTTATCACAATAGTGGAAGGTTAATGTTCGGTTGGGTAAAATTTGAAATATTCGGTAGGTTGACCTGCTGTCGTCTGTACTAAAAAGTTAAAGATAAAATAAATTTCAATAGATTGGTAAAATAATGCGAAAGAGAAAACTTTTTCAGGCGGCATGCAAATAATGAAATATTCCTCTTATCTATACTTCTATTCTAATATATAACGGGGAAGATTTAAGTGTGTTTGTTTGCATCGAATAGGCTTCCGGATATAGTTAGCTGATAGAAATAATTCTTGCGCTACCACTATGAGCATAACCCGTATTTCAGACAGATAGTATCGTCCCTAGACAGCAGAAGAATTATTTCTATCAGCTAACTATATCCGGAGCCTATTCGATGCAAACAAACACACTTAAATCTTTCCCCGTTATATATTAGAATAGAAGTATAGATAAGAGAAATATTTCATTATTTGCATGCGCCTGAAAAAGTTTTCTCTTTCGCATTATTTTAGCCAATCTATTGAAATTTATTTTATCTTTAACTTTTAGTACAGAGACAGCAGGTCAACCTACCCGAATATTTCAAATTTTACAACCGAACATTAACCTTCCACTATTGTGATAAGGTTGAAAATCTACTGAAGAAATTTGACCAGATTGTGGTAACTTGATGTGCGTGTCGTCTGTACATCGTTTTGATGTGGGATTTTCCTCATCATGATATTGCATAGGATAGATAGTTTGTAGGTTTAGCCCATGTAGTGATCATCGAATCAAACAAACCCAAACACGACAGGATTGTATCATTTTATTGCTGGTTTCTGGTTATGGTTTCCTCCCAGTCCAGCCAGCAGGCCCTGGCTAAGGATAAAAGTACCCATCAATGTGAATCTAACAAGCTCTCACTCGATGCGCTTGTGGTGTTTATTGCGGGTTTCTTATGAATACTTTACAGCTCCAGCAGCAAGACCATAGTCACGCAAAAAGATCACCCAACAAGATCAAAACTCAATAGAGTTGTATCATTTTATTGCGGAGTTCCTATATGTGCCTTCCAGCTGTAGCATCACATAAGCTCCATGTCAGCATGATAATGCATAGTCACGCGGTACACATGTGCATGCAATTTTCAGCTCAATCGAAACCGAGCAGTGGGTCTTTCAAAGATTTGATTCGAAAATTTGATTTATGAAAGTACTTAAATAAAACATTGAAACAAGATTTTGGAACGAGAACACTGTGCATGGATTTTGTTGTCCGTACACAGTTCGATCGCGATCTGTCAACGGGCGCAAAGCGACGTGCTCTCACTCTGGGGGCGCGCGGCCGACTGAACTGACAGAATGCGATCCGCAACGCCCTCGCGGATCCATTTTGTTCCATACAATATTGTATGGAGATTTGAGAGAAAAAATGGTCAACTTTGTGATCGTTTTTACTAGAAAATCAAAATGTATTTTAAAAAAATAAAGGTTTCATGGACTGGTCTATACTTTTAACTTTATTATTTGATAACTTTCATATCAATAATTGTGATACTTACGTCACACTTATGACAATGCGGTGAGTGGGATTTACCGCGTTTTTAGTCATTTTTGAATTTTTTTTAGACTTATTCTTAAGCATAACAAAAATTCGAAAGTTTCATGGACTAGTAGGATTCTTTGGCAGCTGTGTGATTTTTTTTCAAGGTTGTGGAACATCGTTTACTAAATAAACTTATGGAAATGCGACCCTCGTTCCGTCATATAATACCCTTAAAGGAAATATTAAAAAACTGAAAAAATTAGCCAACAGAATAAAAAATTGGTCATAATAGTAATAAAACATAGATATTGAACCATGAATACTCAGTTGCAATACGTTATTCAAATAGCTAGATTCGAAACCGCACATTCATGACTAAAAGACATAAATCCAACAAGTGATATCTTTCTAATTCAGCATAGGTCAAAATCTTGTAAATAAGTGTACATAATGTATTATTGTAAATACCTTTATGAAATAATAATAGGTTCAACTAGTTAATAAAACAAATACATCCGAAACATAGATATGTACCTACATAAATGTTTGATAGTATACATATAATTGGAAAACCATTGCGATAGAATAAAACTAAATCAAAGGTCCATTTATTTAAATATTGAGAATGTAAATAAAATAATTATGAATTTCCTTAAAAAACTCACATAAGTAAATTATCTTTTACATAATAATATCGGGACAAATTTCGATCTTCAAAAATCAAAGAGCTACAACACATAAAACTAATGCATGCGTTAAAATCCAACAAACAAACTAAAATGAAGTGGTAACCCAAACAATAAGTTAATTTAACTGTACAACACAAAATTCAGGGAAACATCACAATAATAAAACGACTCTTTGAACTCCGCCGACTGTAACCAAATATCCGGTGTAACGGTTAATTAAATAACTAATTCAGTTAGAAGGTCCGTTAAATCTCAGTTAGCTTGCAACTGTTTTAACAAATTTATTTTGTAAACAGCCCCGTAGCTTTGGCTAGACTACCTAAAATGTGAGGGTACATTGTAATTCAGGCCTTTTCTCTTGTAACAAGTTTAAAAGGAGACAATAAAATCGCTTTTAGTTAAAAGTGATGTTCAATTTTGTCTGTGTTTTTTAGATTAAAGTTACAAGTTGCTGAATATTGAGTCGTTTTAATGACTAGCTTTCAGCCGCAGTTGGCTTAGAAACCACTCGCATGCACTCGGACAAAAATAAAAACTTAGGCCTAGCCTTCCTCGATAAAGCTATCCAACAATGAAAGAATTTCTCAAATCGGACCAGCAGTGCCTGAGATTGGCGTGTCAAAGCAACAAAAAAACTAACTTTATAACATTTGGTAAAGATTTCAGATTTGTGTAACTGTAACAAATCAGCTATTATACCTTACGGTTATTTCAACGCATTAACTTTCATTAGCACGATTTCTAAATTATTAGCAAGTACCTACACTTTTCACTTTCAAATATTCTTAGTCTTATTGACTCCTATATCAGAACATTCAAAAAATACTTCGTCTGATCAAATATATAAAATACCTTGGCTAGTAAAAACTTTGTATTTGCGTCGTAAAAGCTTTTATTTGATCAAGCAAAATAAAGTCTAACGTTCTTACTTATTTACTCTCCATTAAACAAATTAGTTGATTACCTATTAAAGCTTGTCGATAATAGGATTACTTTCTTTTGAGAACAACTTTAGTACATGCCAAAAAATAAAAACCTATTTTATAATTTCTTTGAGAAAGTAAGTTAGTTTAACTACTCGTGTCTATCTACTCATGTGTAGTTGAATTGAAGATATGGTTTAAATATTACTTCAAAAACCGCGTCCAAGTGCGAGTTGGACTCGCGTACGAAGGGTTCGTCCCCCTTTATATAATAATTTTTTTTAATTTTTATATTTGTTGTTATAGCAGCAACGGATATACATCATTTGTCAAAATTTCAACTTTCTAGCTATCACGGTTAATGAGATAGAGCCTGGAGACAGACAGACAGACGACAACGTAGTTCTTAGTAATAGGGTCCCATTTTACCTTTTGGAACGGAACCTTAAAATACGACGACTAACTTAGAGAAAAGTAGCAGTGCTTAAGTTTTGTTTGACTCCTCATGGCGGGGCACGTTTTGGGCCCTTATCAATCATGTTTTGGCGTTAATAGATCTCAAAGTACTGATTTTTAGACTTGCTGTTTTCTGCGGTTTCACCCGCTTCCCGTTCATACTATCTTCCGCTTGCTCGCATAAAATTATAGCCCATGTCACCCGGGGATAGTGTAGCTTCCAATAGTGAAAGAATTTTCAAAATCCGTTCAGTAGTTCCTGACCCTTTGGTGTACAAAACAAAGACATTTTTAACTTCCCTCTTCTAATATCATTTTACTCGTACATCTGAACTGCATAATTGAATAAACCTGTAAACCTGTTCTTACATTCAAAGCAGAACAAAAACATTCAAACAGGCGCACAGGATTTCAAAGCTCAGATGCGAAGATAAACTGAGCTCAACAGTACTACCGTTGGTACAGACAGACAGCACCTCAAGTTACCACAATCTGATAGAGTTTTCGTCAATAGATTTTCAACCTTATCACAATAGTGGAAGGTTAATGTTCGATTGTAAATTTGACAGATTCGGGTACCGTGCCTGTTTGTTGTCTGTACATCTCTGTAAATGTGAGTGTAGTTATTTTATAAATGGGGGCAATTAACCGCAGTTTAACGAAGACAGTGCTCAGTTTTGCGCGTTAGTTGTCGTAAACTAGTCTTACTAATGTTTTGTGTTATGGAGGATATAATAAGAGATTAATTAGCATGAGAGAC
>NWSH02000210.1:12021811-12033830 GCA_002382865.2 Heliothis virescens
CTCTTCGAGGTCTTAGATAAAAGACTTGTTGACGCTTCACGTGGCTGGCTTTTTCTTTGGTGAAGGATTGCCATACAACGTGGCAATGCAGCCAGTCTTCTGGGCACGTTACCGGAGGACAGTGATGTGGAGGAATACTTCGACGCCTAACATCACTCATGTTCTTTTATTTACGTTTTTATTTTAGTTTGTAGTAAGTAGTATTAGTATTTAAGAATAATCTTAAATGCATACCAAGCCACATATGACGGAATACGTTTTGACCGGTATGCATACGAAGCCAAATAAGGGAAATTGAAAAAAACATGAAAATAAAATAAACGAAGCAAAATCAAGCAAACATCTAACTTTTCCCATATTCTAGAAACTCGAGAGAATCTAGATATATTTTTTTTCATGGCTCTACTCGCCTTTTTGGTATTTATATCTAATTTATAAAGTAGCACTTTTTTCCTCCTACCCGACTCGTCACCCGCGCTGAACATAAACATCAAAAAAAATTACAGGTGATATTTGCGATGCTCAAACTAATAATTTTTCGTTTGCCTACGAAATTCCGTTTCTAATGCAAGTTATTTTTTTAAGATGAGATATATCATTGTCCTTTAAAAAAATCATAAACTTCTGCATCCAAATATGGTTTCGTATGCGGTAAGGGGTTAACAACAACTGCGCTCTGCAGTGCCATTCATGTGTGTTACGACCTTTAAACTATTATTGGATTAAAATAATTCAAGCTACAGCATAATGTGTTTGTTATGCTTTGAATTGTGTTAATGTTTTGTGGTGGTGGTTTTATTATGTTTATTTATTTTATGCTCTTTTAATTCATTTTCATTTGTTTATTTTACAAGCATTTATTAGGAAATTCCTCTCCACTTTTGTATCTACTAATAAATTGTCATTACCACGTGTGATTTTTTCTCGTAAGTAATATCCTACTAATATTACAAATGCGAAAGTTAATGTTTCATAAATATACGTATGTATGTTTGTTGCTCTTTGACGCACAAACGGCTGAACGTATTTTGATAAAACTTGGCAGTAATATAGGCTAAAGTAGCCTTATTTGGGTGCGTGCAGTAGTTCCTTCTAGAAGCGGGTGAAACCACTTGCAGAAGCTAGTGAATAGATAAAAAAAGAATTAAATAAGTATTTCACTAAACGATTACAAAAAATATAGCTAAGAGAAATCTCTTCAAAGAACAAGGAATTAAATTAACCTTACAAACATATCTATGTAATATAGCTACGTAAATAACTACCTACTATCTGCACTTATAAACTGCAGCTATTCCACTGCAACTGCAACACAACTCTCTAATATTAATCCAACGCTACCTGTATAAATCTGCGAGCTCGTGCATCAGAACACGCAATCGTGATAAACCATACCCTACCTTACCCCATAGGGTTTATTTTATATCAAGAAAATATTCAAAAGGTTCACTATACAGATGAGTATTTGGAACATCTCTTTATTATAAGTACTTGTAAATAGTTGTTCAAAGGCTTCCGCAGATTAAACTGTCGGCCGATATGCCGGATTGTTGGTTGACGGGTTATTTTTAAGGTAATCGCAAATACAATAAAAGTTTTTAGTCAGTCTGATATCAGCCGAATATGTTCGTTATTCGAGTAACAACTTCCTCTCCAAACTGATTTAGGGACCGGCTCAATTTTTCAGGCATCCAAAAGTAGCAGTATACAGCCTTTTAAATTTTTCTAATTCTGTTATGAGAAAGTCCAAAATACTCAAAAAGTTACGTTATTATATAAAAAGGAATTACATTCCTTGTTTTATTAATATGAGTGAACCTTCTTAGAAAATTCTTTCCAGTGTCTGTATTATCGAAATCTGCATAATCTCCCGACCTGTCGGTATGCGCGAGTATTTCCCTGCCCTCTGTCACCGCATTATCGTTCGGGGGATCAAAAGAATGGGGGAAAGCCGATCATTATGTTGGGTAATGCGGTGATTATGGCACATTTACCCTGTTGAATGAGTGATTTTAAGGTTGTATTTTTTGTTTGAGATGCAGTTAGTGTTATATTATGGGAACGGTGTAATGGTTTACAATATTTTTGAACCTTTCCCTAAAATAATAATGTATACTTTATTCGGCATAATGTTAGGAGAAAGTGTAGGTTGATCTGCGTTTAGAATGTTGTAGTACATAGATCAAAGATCAATACTTTGCATTAGGCAATATAAGTTAACAGACAGCTTGCAGTTTATACATCATTAGACTGCCATCTAGCCAATATAACCGTATGAGTATCTAAAGTAATCCTTATATGAGAACAGCCGCCGTAGCCTACAATCGGCCTTGGACGCCATTATTATTATATCTCAAGAAAAATATATGAAGCTTTTTTGCCTGATGAAAATAGAGTTGTTTATTTAACCTAAAAGTTAAAAAAAAAACGTTTAAAAAAACGTAAACCTTAGGCCCTATTCATCTAAATAACAGATGAATTGCTTCTCAAAACAGACTGAAACTTAAATCAATTTTAAAGGAATACTTCTCCCAAATCAGAGAAAACCAGCATAATATGCGCATCACAAATCCCTTTGCTCACTTTACGCACTCACTATATTCTTTCTAACCGCTTCCACAGCATTTCAGTAACAGACATTCAAACGTGAGCCGCTCAAAATTGTAAAGCTTACTTGCATCAACAAATACTGGAAGGTAGCGGGTTCAGTTCCCGCCTGAATTAATCGCAGACTAGATACAGATCGGCGCATGACGTCGACCTGTGTTCAAGGATTACATTCTAGTCGTACTGTATTACTGTTTTTGGGGTTCCGTAGGGTTGTGTTATTTGTTGATGTCTCTGGATCAAATTGAATAGTTTATGAGATATGATCTAAAATGCTAAGTCATAGTACTCTCGTAAAAAAGCTCTTTTAACTGACCTCAAGAATCTTGCATATTTACATCTTCCATATTAAGTATAAAAGGAGCTGTTTTTAACGATTACTTCGATTTTCACAGTTAAAAACAATATCTTTCTTCTAAAGGGTTTTTTTTTAAACTAGCAATCTAAAGAGCAGCCATAACAAATTCAATTTACCTGGCTTCATAAGCAAGCCCTCCACATATTTAAAATTAAAAGTATACTAGGAGCAGATGCTACGGAACCACGTCTAAGTCGACTCAATCTTGACCAGTTTTTAGATTAAATACACTGCTTTTAATATTAAAATTATGTTCAGGAGACAAGAACGTGTTTTGTAGCTAGGAGCGGGATTTAGATGAGATTTATTTATAATAAAATAGTTTCTGCTCAGCTGTCTAGGTTTGTTTTAAGATTTATCAGGATTAAGAGGAAATTGCAAAGATTTTATTGTATTTCTTTTATATGGCTCGGAGGCTGTGGTAATTTTTTTGTCACCATGACAAATTGGTTTGAAATACGAAGATTATTGAAATAATATACTGCGCTATTATGTTGGTCCTATAAAAAGTAACTTAATTGTTTTTATAGGACCAACCGTTGACATAAAAATACAAAAAAATAAGAAAATTATCGGTCATAAATTATCTGCATGGAAAAACTAAACAGAAACCTACTTGATACTCTCTTGAGAGTGGATGTTAGTGATGGATGAAGATTAAAATGACTAGAGATGTGCCGTTGCCGGCAATATTGCCCAAACTGGGAATATTGGTAGCAATATTGCCGACAATATGGCCCAAAGAGGCAATATTGCCGGCAATATTGCTACCAATATTCCCACTTTTTAGCAATATTTCCGGCAACGGCACATCTCTAAAAATGACACGTTAGGAAATTAATAATTAAAGCAAGTAGCTGGTAAATAATATTTATTTTAAGTTTCCTTTTTACACCATTGAACCCTAAAAATAGCTATTACTTGCAAATGGCGGCGAAAATATCAAATAAAAGAAGTTTATTTATGTGTTTAAGTATTAAACGATATGATAAACGAGCTCTTTTAAAGCTTACAATACAATATTTGTCATGCTGAAATTTTAATAAAAAACTGAACACATTTTAATATAAAACGCGAACAAAAGATGCACATTTCAAAGAAAAACTAATTTCATACTTACTTAAAACTTTGTCAAAGTATACATCAATAAATTGCAGCGCAGGTATTATTGAAAGTTTCGCAAACAAAAACGTATAAAACTTTTCATTAGCTGTTTATTGAGAGAAAAATATTTTTCGAATTATTAAAGTTTTGATGTCTTTGTAAAGAAAATAAGGCTGCGATCACACGTAGTGAGAAAATCATCATCTTCCTAGCTTTTTTCTAAACCAATTATACGTTATCGAGACTGGTTGTAAGACTTTCTGGCTTCTAATACCCGTAAGGATAGTCCTTAAGACGTTCTTCTTCTTCTTCTTGGCGAGTCGATGGCAGTCAGTCTCAAATTCTTGAGGCTCAGTAGTTCGCCATGCGTACAGCATTATCAGTGGCGGCATGTAGATCTTTTACTGTGCACGAATTAAGATGTTAAAAAAATAAGTTACACATAAAACACTAAGTAAATGAGCTAAGCATAATAATATAATGAAAATTCAAGGGCTTAAAGGAACTCAATAAGACGCTAATCCTGACACAACCCCACAAGCCTTTCACCTGTAACATTTTTCTCAAATCGTTTGAACCCAAACTGGTCAAAAACACTAAAAAATGGAGAACTTGTTTTCGAACGCCCGTCAACTGTCATTTGTTCTTCAACGACCAAATTCGAACAAAGTTATTGAAATAATATTTTGAAACACACATATACATAACATGAAAAGGTCATTGCTCCCCAGTTTCATATAAGCAATTCAGTAGATGAAAAAAGGTATTTTACACAATGTCAGGTAAGCGCACAAAGGGATACAGGATTTTCGATCGTATATTTGTAGAAACTTTTTATTCGGTATACAAAAGGTTCCCGTTGGGTAGTCGAAATGTATTCAAAATGAGTATTCAGAATTTCCTAGAAATTTTGTATTATATTTGTATCTAAATTGATACACGTGGAAGGTTTGTGCTTTATTTTTAAACGTGTAGTATGAAATTTCAACTCAATATTATCAGGATTCATCAATATTGTTTTGTGTAAGAAGGCTTTGTGGTATATACTCAGTTAAACGGGGAAATTAGTCACACTTGAGTTAAATGACGTATTCGCAAAAAAAAACTCTCAGAGATGTGAAAACTTTACTGAGCTGAGAATAATAAAAATTAAAAAAAAAAAATCCACAGTACAATTTTGCTTAAATCATAAATATCTACCACTCATACCTACCTGTACTCGAAAAACCTATCACACAGCTAAATAAACCTAACATATAAACACGCCATTTTGAAAAACCTTAACAAATGAACCAACCAATCCCCGCATCTATAATACGTACATTAGTCAGACATGCCACAACTTGCACCCAGATCAGATTGCTATCACACAACAATGCGACGCAATCACACGATACACTGTAGCTACAGGTATTATGTCTGTATGTCTGTATGAACGTGTTGAGAAAACTGATGCATTGCCTCAGTACTTGAGGGAATTTGTGTTACTGAAACTGTTGTAAAGAAGATATAAAATTAGAGGTAAGTACGTGTTGTTGTGTAATAATGTACGATATTGTTAAGATGGTGAATAATGGTCTGGTCTGAATAGCCTTTTTCTGAACTATGTTGGTAACTTACATATATTAGCTTCCAGTCTTAGTAAAATGCAGCTGACTACCAGTGTTTTACATGGGGCAACTGCCTCTGCCTTCCTCAACCCAGTTACCTGTGCAACAGTTATGGTGTACCCTTTGGTAAGACTAGTTGTCAGACTTTCTGGCTTCTGACTGTCGGTGACGACAGCCAAAGATAATCAAATGGCAGCCGAGGTCCTACATATTCAACGTGCTTTCCCAAACACGGAGAAACTCATCATGACAAAGGTGGTCACCCATCCACGGAGCGACAGCACCAAGCAATACTCAGCCTTGCGATCGACCTATCAATGCGGCTGCTACTTAGCCACGAGCTCTTCACCCATTATCACTTACCAAGCACGTTAATGTCGGTCCTGCGCCTGATCTCTCTCCGGTCGTGTCGGATTGCCGTCCCATTGGGTTATGAGAGATGCACCTGTGTCTGCGCAAATGCTTGTGCACTATAATAAGTCCTGCGCAGCTGGCTGATCTTATATGAGAACAGCCGCCGTGGCCGACAATCGGCTAGGACGCCATCATCACTTACCTCATATAGATTAAATTAATGAGAAAAACATGAAGAACACGGTCAAATAATGAAACCATAGCTGTTCCCAGTCGCTTGAGAATTACGTTCAAAACTGCAAATAGCATGTTCTTTTCACACATCGCAAGTGTATTGATATAAAAATGTTATGATGTTGTTGGAATCAATTTCTGAACTATAATATCTGCTGAGAAATGTTTTAAAGTTAAAGTCTCTCGGAGATACTGGCAGCCGAGTAGTTCCGATTTAGTCTCATGAGGATCAGTCCGTAAATAGACGTTGATACTGAATTGTAGAAAGCTGCGGAGTTTTTTGAACAATGTAATGTTGAATAGGTATTATTTTGGCAATATGAATAGAGATGAGGGCTTTGAATTACCTTGAAAACAAGTAAAAAAATCGGCCAAGTGCGAGTCGGTCTCGTAAAACAAGAGTTTCGTACTTATTATCTTTGAAATATCAAGTTCATTGTATGGGATTCCCCCAAACTGTTTATTCTAATTTTTAGTATTTTTGGTTACAATGACAAAAATAACACATCATCTGTCAAAATTACAACTTTCTAGCCATTACGGTTCTTGAGATACAGCCTTATGACAGACGGACAGCGAAATCTAGCGAAGTTAGTAATATGATTCCATTTTATCTTTTGGGTGTGGAACAAATTTTAGGTCACTTTTATATACCTTCACCACATATTTTTCATACATAACAAGAATCTACAAAATAAGTAAAAGGTGCATTGTTTACCATCCATTTAAACAAACTTCCCCAACACACTATCTGCAACAAAATTGCAGTTCAGACATCGTGTTTGTTCGCACTCTGCGTACAACACGGACGTGGCAAGAAAACCAACATCTACTTTCATGTTAGGGGTAGTGAACATTTTGTAGTGTAGCTTTCATGACGAGTTATCGGTACTAAGCGCCAGTTTAGAGCTAGACAGATACGCCCAAAGAAATGTTTTTAAGTTTGACTACTTGTGTCTGTCAGATAGCTGTCTAGAATTTTATCTGGTACCTGTGATACTAAATGGTAAATGGTATTAAGAAAGAGGGTTTGGTTGATTGGAACGCCAAGGAGGAGCTGGAAGTTTCATTTGAAAAATAGTTTCAGTTTTATTTATCCCATTTATTGTACAAGGCTATTTTTGTCTGGCTGCGCAAAATAGTGTCCCTAAGAGTGCAGGTGAAACAAAGTGACACCTACAGCTAGAAGTAAATATTGTAAGTAGCGTGAATTAAGTTCTATTAAAGATTAATATGTCATTCTTACCAACTTCAAACTTATTGCAGTTTTTTTCACTTTAAATGAGATGCAAAAACAAACGTTCCCAAATTATTTGCGATGCACCATTGGTACACCGTCCCTGCTACATCTACTTCCCATTCAGTTGAGGTCTCGTGTTTCTACTCGATTTGTAAAGGTCATGTCGAGGCGAGAGGCTGGAGATTCGCTGATGAATATTTACAAGGAATCTAGATATTCTGTTGATTGTATTGTGCTTTGAAAAGGATGAGGTTAGTTATGCAGTTGTTTTTTTTTGTTTAGTTGATTTATTTCACGAGCGTAGGTGAGCCATATTTGCATGTGTGAATGTCTTTGTATGCATAAGCTCGTAAGCATGTAGATTTACACACACAAGTATGGCTCATTAAGTATCGTGAAATATCAAAATCGAAACGCATTTATTCAAAGTAGGCTGAAAACAGCACTTTTCGAACTGTTACATCTCTAATTTACTATTTGGCTGAATTGTACTACGAGATTGCTTTTCAGATTAAAATTGCATTTATTTACCTCAATCACCTAATTCTATATCAGCAATTTGACTATAAATACTCATACTTTTCTTAAATCAAGTGCAGTTTGTCAGAGTTTAGGCTCAGGGTGCTGATATAATTGTGATCTTCGGATCTGCCCCAACCCGTTGGTTTTCAACTAAAATCCTTGCGCCTTGCGGGTCGATATAGCCCTACTAGAGTAACCGAGAAGTGGTGAGTGTAGTCCTGTTGAAGTACTTATCGTCAAATTTCTAATAGTTAAAGTATAGTTTGTATATTTAATGAAAATAAACTATTGTGTAACTCGATGTATGTTTTTTTTTTATAACTGCCGAGTCGCTCAGTCTAACAGAACGTCAAAATTACATGAGACAGCCCCCAAAACGCCCGCCCTTCACTACTTCCTATGTGTTTTTGCTGGGAAGAAGAAGTGGCGCGACAAACTCCCCAGCAACTATAATTTAATTTTAAAACATTTGATGGCAATTTTTAATTCATCTTCTATTGTCTAAACTTATTTATTCCATTGAGACTCGTTACCTACATGATAAACAAGACTGTGTGTGTAAACAAGAAGTGAATGAAAGTATACGTTAAGCCTTGACGTTTCTAAACAATACCAAATTCTAAGAACCACGATTGTAACATTATCGAAAATCTACCAAAAAAACAACCAAAAAAATTCTTTGATTTCCCACATTACTCCTTCACGTTAACACAAACAGATTTACATTTACACAAAAACATAAACGGCCGCCAATCAAACGTCGTTCTCACGTCAGGGTTGCCACATTCGCGCGTTGGTGTTGCCACATTTCCTTACAACGGGAAAGAAATTACGCTTGTTGCTAGTTTGTGACAAACAAGTGTCGTTGGCTGTCTGAAGGGGGTTTATGTCGCAGTTCAGTTTACGTGTATATTGTGATTCTGTTAAAGTCAAATGTATTATTAGATTTGTATATTTTTGTATGTTTTTGTTTATCAATTACTATTGTTATTGCTATTGTTATGTAATAGAATGTTTGTGAACATATTACTTTTTAAAAAAGAGTGTCTATGGAGTTTCTTGCCGGCTCTTCTCCATGAGACCCACTTTTTGGAACCGTGCAACTAGTGTGACGATTCATAGGAGCCTGCAAAGGCCTATTTGAAATAAAAACCTTTGATTTTGACAACATTCGTGGCCAAGTTTAAGCCGTACGGATAGATCGATCATAAGATTAAGCAACGCTTGACGCGGTCGGTCCGTGGATGGCTCATTTTGTCATGACGAGTTCTTCCATGTTTCGGAAACTCGACTGCCGGCCCCGCGCGGTTCCACTCACCTCAAAAGAAAACTACTTACCGTATTTGGGTAAAATCAGTCTATGTCCTTTTTTAGCGTGGCACACAGACAGAGTTGTTTTCGAATTTACGTTTTAAGTAAGCATTTAAACACCCATTTGCGTACCTTATTTTCAAACAACTAACTTAGCAACTAGCTAAAGCAGCTTACTAACTTAGCTTAGCAGTTTTGCTTTTGCACATAATGCTAAAAGGATATAATTCTAGGAACTAATAGTAGGTGCAGACGTTCAGCAGGTCAACCGACTTGAATTTGTAAAATTTTACCAATCGAAAATTAACCTTCCACTATTGTGATAAGGTTGAAAACCTATTGGAGAAATGAGTCTAAATGTAAAAAAAATACAATCGATGATGCGAAAGTTTTCGAAAAAATATTTATTTAACTATTGTCATAATATAAGGAAGTGAAGGGCGGGCGTTTTGGGGGCTGTCTGATGTAATTTTGACGTTCGAAAAGTGCTGTTTTCAGCCTACTTTGAATAAATGCCTTTTGATTTTGATTTATAATAAAATAAAATAACAACATGTGCATTGTACTTCTTTTCTGATAAAAACATCAAACAAGAAAGAATTCAAATAATGAAATTTCATTTGGCTACGACTAATTCGATTTTGTTTAAAAGGTATTTTTAAATTAAATATTAAGATTTTAACTATAAACAAAAATGTTCTATAAAAAATATAAGAACAATCTTTTCTTTTTATTTATCTATTCGGTTACTTAAAAATTAGTTTATGGGTCAGTAAACTTTCTATAAATTAATATATTTATTTATACAATGAAATTTTGGATGACGATTTAAGGTAATTGATTTTATTTCGTTTTTTTTCCCGTGTCACAATAAAATGATTTACCAAGTACTTACTTCAAGATATTACATAAAGTCTAAATAAAATAAAAATCCTAACTCAATAAAATATCCCAGGTACAAAATCTTCTTTAGACAGAAAAACGTACAAAAATAATAAAAAGATTTATTCAAAGTAAAGGAAAAACGGAACGTTCGTCTTACGTTTGTAATGGGAATAAACTTGTCTTGTCAAATAATCCAATATGGCGGCGCTTTTTTCTTTGTATCTGCTTTGCCTTTTCTTTAACAGTTTTAGTATTAAGAATATTTATTATTAAATTACTGCACACAAAATGAGTAATTCTAGGTTTTTCAAGTTTTTGTTCATGTTTTTAGAGATTTAAAAAAGATTGTTTTTTTGATTTTTATCTCTGTTTAAAATAAGATCAGTACTTAGTTGAAAATACAGTATCAAACTATAAGTTTATATTGTGAGTGTAAACAAGTTTTTAAAGTTTTATTAATATTTTTGAAAAATTATTATAATTGAATATTGTTTATCAAAGTACCCCTCGTGTAGTTTAGAAGCTGCTAATTCTTGCATTAATCCGACAGAATTAGTGTTCAAAAATAAATGAAAACCAATGAACAAATCAATATTTAAAAAAGTTTAAATAGTAAATGTATCAACTTAAATGGAATCAAGTTTACCAAACATTTGATATTATTTTTTTTTATTGTAATCTCAAAAGGCATTTTTATTGAACAACTTTTACAACCTTTTTAACATAACGCTAGCGGACAGTTTCACAGGTTTCAGATAAAGTTTTCATTCACATTTTTCATTCATTTCACAGATCATACCATAGAAAAGTAGTAAAAAAAATTTATGGTACTATCTGTCAGATAGCTATCAAATTCATTATCTGGAAGCTGTGAAACTGGCCATATGGTCTTTCAAAATTCAGAAATACAGAAAATGACAAAATTATCTGCCGATACAAAAACATAATTCCCTACGGTATCACCAAACCAATTATATAGGTAGGTCCCATACGTGCCCGGGCCTCCATAGTCCGGCTTATATAGAAAAATATGATATTTTATGTTTGTTTCTTTTATTTAAACTCGTGTTGTCCCACTGGCTTTGTTCGGGTCTGTTAGTACCGAATGATTTATGGGGCTCGTACAATTTGTAGGTTTTTCTTGCCTTTTTGGGTTCAGAGAAATGTTTAGTTGCTATATAGCAGATGTTTGTTCTAGTTAGGTTCTAGTTCAACTGAGGTTAAAACATTAGGAATAATAGGAAAAATACTTAGGTAATTTAAATAAGGGTAACTTCTAATTACGTTGTCTATTATTTTTTTTTTATTTATACCTTTATTTCAGGCAACTAGGGCCCATAGAAAATACAAATACACATATATTTTACATAAAAATACTTATAGACTAATACATACAATTATATTAATTATAACTTAAAACTATTGCACACGAAGTGTCGGCGTCGTGTTTCGCTGACTGGTGTTATGTAGGCGGCCACGAAACCGTCGATACACAACACCTTCCGGCCAAAACTCTTCCTTGAGGAACTTCTCAAGATGATGTGTCGGAACTCGCACCACGAACGACTTGAAGTTTGTATTGTGATGCGGTTCCAACCTCTCGACCCTCAAAGTCCAGTTGGTCTTGACGCGCATATACTCCACGACATCCTCAACCTTCGTGGAGTGGTGCAGCCTGGACACGTACAGCAGCGTTGTCGGTACGGCTGGACGCAGCAACATGTTGGGTCCTGCCAGAGCAGTACCGCACTGGTTCCGACAGGGAGGCTTCTTCTTTTTCCTCTTCTCTACCTT
>NWSH02000210.1:12037273-12059169 GCA_002382865.2 Heliothis virescens
ACTCGAAACTGCAGATGGAGGCGTTTTGTGCCCCGCGACGCGTGTTCACATTCGCGGCGACGGTAGGTGACCTACTTGCAGAAATTGCATTACGCAATAACACTACTTCTGCCCGTAGATCACTGATGGTGTTGTTGGACACCTCCAGCTGATGCTGCATCTCGACCTGGTTTTGCTTCAGGACAGTAATGTCCTTTAGCAGCCTGGTGACATCTACGTGATCGAACGTGACGGGAGGCAGCTTATGCAGATCCTTCGCCACAAATTCAGGCACGTCATCCGGGTCGGTCTCCTTCAACAGCGTTACTATATCTTGTACACTCTTCTCTGTGCCATCCCTTCGACGAGACGGCATTTGGCTGAGTTTACCGAGCGACGTGAACAACAGCACCTTGGCGCTGCTAATGTCATCTTCCTTGAACGATGACTTGCAGATCTGCAAGATGCTGACCTCGTCCATGTAGTCGATGGCATGTTTGATAAATGCCAAAACTTCATTGGCTATGAGCGTTTGAGTACTCATAGCGGAATGCGGGCAGCGGCTAAAACCGCGCAATTCGCGAATATAATTCACACAGAGCAGCGCAAACGCGACCGTACTCGACCGCGCATCGCAACCGACTTCAATTATTTTGTTGTATAGGGTCACATAGAATAAGATTGTATTCGTGTGAATAAACTGTTGTAACCTCACTACTACGCATAACGACTACCTGCCAAAGAAGTCCAAATGACAGCCAGAACTAAATAAATAGATGGTCACCTGTCTGCGGACAGACCGCGCTTATCATTGCTTACCTTATGCTCGATCACCCTAGGTGTTCTTATCCACAAGCTCAAGCTTTGAGCTTTATGTATTAATACGGTGAATTTCTATAACCTATCCATTGATTTTCAATTAGTGATCCAACTTTGAAATCAGCTCCTTAATTTCAATCTTTAATCGCTAAACAACGGATAGATATATTACTATACAAACTAATCTGGATTATCTCTATTTCCGTCTTAAATCCTTTCTAATTTTAGACTCAGGCATAATCTCACGACTATTACATTACATCATTAGATCCCCCATCCCGGAGATTATCGCGGCACTATTCCCGGGATTTTTCCCGGACCCCGGGGAAGGAACCGCCGAGATTTATTAGAATAGGGGGTAGGATGTGCTGATACGTAATTTACGAGCCAAAAACTGTGGAACGGGTTTCTTTAATGATAAGATCCGGGAGTGTACCATTTGGTCGTTTGTAGGTTTGTAGGTTGAACCGCTGTGTATTTGTAAGTGGGTGTTTTTTTTCTTTTTGTATTGAAGTAGAAAGATGGTTGCTTTCTACTGATAATGAAAATGGAACTGTTTTTGTAGCTTGACCTTGTTGTAGTCTATATAGTTCTATAGTATAGTAACATTATCATAGGTGTGGTAAAATAAAAAAGCTGAAGAGTATTTTTGTTTCTTGTTTAAACGCCATCTCATATCTTCATCTCATGAGACCGACTTGTAAATTCTTTGAGTGTTAGATAGTTCATTATCGGGTAAGGTTCTTTTTCCGGGACGCGGGTGAAACCAATGGCGGGTGGTAATAAGGAACGTGTAGAAAATATAACTTTTTAAAAGAGTGACCAAAATATTTTTGAGGTTTTTCAATTTCAGTATTTTTTTTCATATAACGTAAAGTTATAGAATTAAATCATAAAAAGACAACAGTACTAAATTAATTCTATCAACCATATTTATTTTGATTTAATTAAAAAAATACATCTGAAGCATCTATTTTGAAATGTTTTATTCCCATGCCATAGATAAAACTACGCTTTCATAGCTAAAACTTGTTTAGCAAATGTTGAAAGCGCTTTTCAATTGAGTTGTTTGTAGGTAAAGACCGCTTCTAACTTTGTGTGCTATTTGTAGATTAAGTAAGTTTTATAACAAACTTAAATATGTCTAGCTTAAATTAAACTTTATTATGAAAGGTATGTGAAAAAATACATGGGTATGCAAAGTAACGAAAGCCATGAAGCAGCACTCGCAGATTTTCCGCAAGGTTTTTCCGCGCTGTAACAAATCTAAGCGTTTACGCGGGGTAAAAATCTGTACCAGTAGTTATTGATTGTTAGACTGAATAACAGCACTTTTCGGTCGTCAAATATTACGTAAAAACACCCTTCACCACTTCATAATGTGTTTTCGCTTAGAACTACACAAAGTAGTATCAGAATATTAATAAGTGACTATCCTTTGACAGGATTGCACTCTTCATCCTTCATGCCTCAAACATCATAAATCTTATCACCAAATACTAAACAGATATGCAAGCAAAGTCTATTAATACTCGCAGAAATTTTAGCAGAAAACACAAATACTATTAAAATAATATTCCAAAACTGAATTGGAAATACTAAATCAGAAAATGTGATATAATAATGCTCTGGAATTAGTAAATACAGGATACGAACCGTGTTTTTTTTTCAACCATGTAAAATTATGAAGTGTCAAAGTCGATGAATAATTGTAACATAAATGTACATATCTTTTGAGTCTTATAATATATCAAAAGAAAATAAGAGAATCGTAAAAAAAGGTACCTAGGCACTTTTTGGAAAAGAATTTTCAGTACCCTATCAAAATGACCAGCTTCAAATAATTCATGGTTTCACTCGAACTGGGAGAGCTATTTTTTCTACCGGGAAAAATAGCTTATATTATGTTAGTCCGATGTATAAACAGTATTAACACTAAGTTCCGTTAAACATTCTGATCATATGATAAATCTTATCCAGTGATTACTACATCTAAGTTGCCCACGCATGAGTCACGAGTACGCTCGCCATGAATTTCAATAATAGTCTTTAAAGAGCCATGCTGGAGGCATGGGATTTTTGCATATTGCATACAATCTAGGTTATTGGCACGCTATATCGACACTGTCCCGAATTCCTCAGCGCGTTTGTGGCCCAAGTTATAATATTTTTTCACTTTTTTTTTATTTTTTGAAAAGTTTTTGATTTTTTTTAAAAATGTTGGAAAGTATAGCCAGTGAAGGCAGTTAACATTTTATATAACACACAGTATTTGAAGTATGTCAGATGCCAGCATATCAACCTACCTCAAATCTGTCAAAATTTCTTCTTTAGATTTACAACCTTATCACACTATGAAATTTCACCAATCGATAAGGATAATTATCGATTGGTAAAATTTTACAGAGTCCGGTAGGTTGACCTGCTGTCGCCTGTACATACCACGATTACAATTTAGAATTACGACCAAAACTATGGCACGTTTATTTAAACTTGATTAATATTGCTATTTCAGTAATTTCTACTGATTAAATAGGACAAGGTCGTATATTAATTAAATGAATAATAATTGAATAATAAACACACATATAGTGATTGGATTATCAAAGAGGTTTTACCTAATTTCCGAACGTGCCTTAAATTACGCAAGAAAACATAATTATACCCGTTTATATTTGGGGCGAGGTTCCAATTAATTCATGTTGTCCTATAATCAATTTGTCATTATATTGACAATCAGTTGCCTTGAAAATTACCTAAAATTTCCCTCTTCAAAGTAACCAATAACTAAACAGAATTTTTGATCGTTCATTAAAATATTTTTGATTGATGTGAAGATTTGTTTGAACTGTTACCGTAGGAAATATCAAAGGTAAATGGTAAATATTGACTGTAAAGTGGTAAAACAGGTAGTATTTAAGAAAACGGTCATTCTCCAAATAAGCGTCCTTCGCCTAATTACCGTACCCTTTTTATTTTTCCCTGATTTGACATTAAATACATTAGAATATGAAACACATCAAAGGTACGAATCGAATAATGTATTTGGCATTTTACTATTATTGGTAGTTTCATATTCTAATGTATTTAATGTCAAATCAGGGAAAAATAAAAAGGGTACGGTAATTAGGCGAAGGACGCTTTTTTGGAGAATGACCGAAAAAAACATTAATAAAAAAAATCTATCATTATAAGAAAAATCATTAAATACAGCAATATTTTTAGTTTCAACGTAATATTTTATCTACCATCAATTATAACAGTTGTAAATATCAAATATCAAAAATCTTACTTTTATACTATTTTCTCATTTGTACTTTTATATTTATGTAACTCTATCAAAGACATCACCATTTCTGGGTGTCGGGTCGGGTAAAAATATATTGTGTCACGACAATAGTTCACCAATCAGTCAGTTTTCTTATAATAACTATTTATTTTACTATGAATTTTCATACTCAATTTAAAAATTAAATAGTTATTCAATCGACGTTTATTTTGTCAATAAACTTGGGTGTAAATGTGGTTACTTGGACCACAGTGTAAAACGCATACAGCGCAATAGGCGTATCCAATATTCATTGGCGTATGAATATTGTATCTCCTTTGGATTGCTATACAGAATAATTAAACATCTCATCATTGTAGTTTATAACGCGATAACAACTATTTGTGGATATTTGATAGGAAATTAATACAAAAGACAAACGCCACAAAGTCTGGCAACCGGATTTACCAACCGATGTGTTTTGCCCAGTAATAATGATGATGATGGCGTCCTAGCCGATTGTCGGCCACGGCGGCTGTTCTCATATAAGGAGATCAGCCAGCTGCGCAGGATGTATTATAGTGCACAAGCATTTGCGCAGACACAGGTGCAATCCCTATTCCCTCACTCTCTTTATCCCGATGGGACGGCAGTCCGACACGACCGGAGAGAGATCAGGCGCAGGACCGACATTAATGTGCTCTCCGATGCACGAGTGTATCAATCACCAGTCATCATAATATTGTAGATGTAAGATAGGCAGTCGTTCTAAGTATAACATTGGTTAGTTACTTGTAATTAAGACTGGATGTCAAGAACATCGTTCCAAAAATCATGATTGTTAGGGTGAAGCCAAACGAGCGTAATTTTGTGAGTTGTGAGTAGCAGAATTTCGGTCGCAGAAAATCTGCTACATTCGGTTTCATACAAAAGTCCTATTTGATTCACACGGCAACGCAAAATGAGCTGTCTTTTTTGTTTGTAACGATTTTCTGCGACCAAAATTCTGCGACTCACGACTCAAAAAATTACGCTCGTTTGGCCTCAGCCTTATAGACGCTTGATTTTTCGGCTAGTCTTCATTGTCACAGCCTGAAACGGCCGGTACATAGGTCTCCCCACAGTTTGGGGGATTTGTCCATACTTACTGAATTCGGCATTCGTGGTGGTGGCGCACTGTGGAATATTTTTAACTTTTTGAAGATAAAAAATCGGCCTGTGTTTCGCATTACCAATTACCGCAGACAATGATATGTTTAAATTACATACCTACGTAGTTTACTATAGATCTCGCTTTTCTATATTTTCAACGGTATAACAAATTCGGAACTTATGTCATTTCACTAACGATATCCCATTTAATTGCGAACAAATCCAAAGCGCCAACTTCAGGGGTAGTCAAAGAGAAATGAATGAAAAAAATATACAAAAAAATGTTGTTCACTTCCAATTAATAAAGGTCGTGATTTGAGTACTTATTTTTATTTGAAAAGAAGTCTTTTGCCGTACACAAAGGCTTTCTTTTTAATTGTTTGCGATTCCAATGTACTGAACGACAATTACTTAGCGCCTCATAGGAATCGGAGAATTTTGTTTATTTTTTTAGATATTCTTTATTTTTTTGCATTGTTTTTTTTTCTTCATTTGTAATTTATTGAAAGTCTGTCTTTTGGTAATGTATCGGCAACAATGGTACATTCCTTCTTTCTATTAATTTTCATTAAAATGAAATGGATTTCAAGTGTTACTCACCTTTCGATTATATTTAAAGAGAAAGTGATTATTTCGGAACTCAATAGACCAATATACTTATTTTCCTATACAATACATAACACGAAAAAATACCGTTTTCAAATCTTTTAAACTTATACAGAAAATGTCTTCCACTCTAGTACAACTCTGTCTATTTTTGTCTTTCAATGGTTCTTTTCAAGCAGTTGTTAGCACCACAGATTTTCAGTTAGCTCTCCTAGACCGTTGCTACGATTGTTTTAAATCCTCTACTCGCTTCAGTATTGAAATAAAACGTTTTATTATTGTTTTAGACTTTCCTTATTCTTTCATATCCAGTCTTTTTTTAGGAAATTGAATTCTTATATTCTTGCGACTGTAATTACTTCTTCTGTACTTGGGTCTTAGTGCCAGGGAGAACAGCTTTTCCCGCCCGGGTAAAAAATAGTAGGTATATGTCCTTTCTTAGACTCTACATTATTTGTGTACTAAAAATCATTTACATCGGTTTTGTAGTTTTGGCATGAAGACAGAGTTAATTAAAGTAAGTATCTATTCTATTCTGTACGTTAAATATATTTTCAAAATAACTATCAGGGGGTGATTAGGGATCGATACTGATGCCAAAAATGTAATCAGTAGAATTTTTGTCTGTCTGTCTGTATAGGTAACCGGTATAGAAACAAAAACTACTGGACGGATTTTAACGAAACTTGGTACAATTATTATTCACACTCCTTAGATGGCTATAGTATACTTTTCATCACGCTACAATCAATAGGTGCAGAGCAGTGAACGGGAAGATCTTCGACTATGACGACCCGTCGACGCTGATATAAGCGACATGATCCGCGAACGAAGTCGCTGGCAGCAGCCAGTTATTAACTAGTAAGGACAACGGACTTGCCGTATACATGAGTTAGCAAGTCTTCTAAAATTCTGCAATAAATCAAAGAACACTCCAACGAAATAAAACTAGTCAAAAAATAAACAAAAAACTTAGCCAGAATATCAAAACCCTGTGGGCAGCTCAACAGCGAGACGTATATATGAATAAATATTTGGACACAGATTTTTTGGAAACGTGACCTAGGCTAGACGAGAGCCAGACTGTCCGCCATTTTGTTTTCATTTCGCATTCTTTTCTAAATGTCTCTCGTGCCTGTTTAGATGTAGATTTGATTTCGTTGCAAAAAATATTTTGGTATTTTGGTTTGTATGTTTATAAGTGTGTGTGAGTGTGAGAGTGTGTGTGGGCGTTGCTGTGTATGTATTTGGCTTAAATTTTTGTGTGTTTTTAAGGCTCAACTGCTAAACTGATTGAAATGAAATTGGTACTTATTGAGATTATCGGTAGCTTAGAATAGATTTTATCTGGGTGCAGGAAGAATGAATAACCTTTGGATACAGTATTTTTTAGGGTTCCGTACCCAAAGGCTAAAACAGGACCCTATTACTAAGACTTCGTTGTCTGTCTGTCTGTCTCCACGCTGTATCTCATTAACCGTGATAGCTAGAAAGCTGAAATTTTCACAAATGATGTATTTCCGTTGCCGGTATGACAACAAATACCTACTAATAATTAAAAAAAATAATAAGGGGGGTGCCCATACAACAAACGTGTGAAACTGCAAATTATAACTTTGTTATTCATATATTTGTATGAAAAACAGAGTAAGTTTTTGCTGCCCGAAAAATGTTTGTATTTTGGCTAGTTGTAGGTAATAAATACGTTAATTTTTCATAGATATTGGTACGGAACCCTTCGTGCGCGAGTCCAACTCGCACTTGGTCGGTTTTTCCTTAATAATATACCTACCTATACCTCCCAATACTCCCTAGATACAGTCTCCCAGCTGTGACCTGAAACATCAGAATGAATTACAGGAAAATACTTCTCATTTCGTCCAACAAATTCCCACTGCGACGTAAATGCACATTTAAAATATCAAAATGAGATTTGGACTCAAAACTTTCTGTGAATCTAAAATTGAATTTCGCCGCGTTCCGGAGCGCCATTGTTCTTTGGATCCAAACTAAAGTGTTAAAATGACAGTTGGTGCCTGCAAGGAATTAGGAACCTTATTTTATAGACGATAAGGTTGTTATTTCAGTGTCCGTGTGTTATGCTAGTTTGGCGCTTTTTAATCGGATTGCAGTTTGTAGAAGGAAAGCAGGTATTTATAGTGCGTCTACGTCTTGTCTTTATTTTTAAAGGAGGTCTGTATTAGTTCTGAAGTGTCTGAAGATTCTGTTTGGGTAGGATATAGAAATATCCTAAAGTTCATTGCCCTTTCGGGTTTAATTTTAATTCTACTGTGTTGTTGTATTTGAATGAGTCGTCGGAATTAGTTTGTAATTGGATTTCTTGGAATTTCTTTGTCTGATAGTATTAGAACTAAAAATGATATAAACGAACTATACTTACATATTATTTACATGTTCTAAATGTTTGTAATAGTATCAAAAGCTATAGTGTATAACTAAGATAGTCTCTCTTTATGAAATGTTTGTTGTGTATTTCGAATGTACGTTATACCAATTGTTTTGTTAAACAGGAATTGCTATTTCGACTAATCTCTAAAATAGCAGGATTGATTTTGATAGGACTTTTATTAGCCGATAGCTGATATTAAGAAGGAATAACGGCGATTTATCCGGGCGAAGTGCGAATCTTAAAAAAGATTGACTAAAAAGCATTTCTAAATAAATGAACTTTCAAGAAAAAAATAAATAATAAAAACATAAAGCTTACTTATTACATGGGATTTATGAAACTTTACCATCATTTACTTAATGGTTTATCAAGTATTTATGGTTACTTTGTGTTTTCTTTTGTTTTGAATAATTTATTATTTGTTTAATATTTGATGCGGCTTTACGCGGACTTACCTTTATACGAACGCTTTAACACTGGCGGAGTTTCTGCTCAGTTTTTCGCGAATTCGGTGTGGTAATGCGTTGGTTTATATAAGCGGTGTTGGGTTTACTAGCGATAAACGAGCTGGACTCGCACACGAAGGGTTCCGTACCATTATGTATGAAAAATGAACGTGTATCTATTACCTACAACTAGCCAAAATACAAACATTAATCGGGCAGCAAAAAATAACTTTGTTTTTCATAAAATATATGAATAACAAAATTATTATTTGCGGTTTTACACGTTTATCGTACGGGGACCCCTTAATATTTTTTTTTTATTTTCAGTATTTGTTGTTATAGCGGCAACGGTAATACATCATTTGTGAAAATTTCTGATTTCTAGCTATCACGGTTTATGAGATACAGCCTGGAGACAGACAGACAGACAACGAAGTCTTAGTAATAGGGTACCGTTTTACCCTTTGGGTACGGAACCCTAAAAACAATTGTCAAACAATAACTATACGACTGCTTTTTTTTTTGCTGCGCGGGGAATGAATATGATAAACTGAATGTATCATCATCATCAGACTTTTTATCGTCCCACTGCCACAGACATCCTCTCACACAGAGAAGGGTTAAGTGTTAATCACCACGCTTGTCCAATGCGGGTTGGTCAATTGAACTGAACGTATACGCTGGACAAAATACACTAGTGTGAAAGCGCTGTAACTGATTTTTAAAAGGGATCAGAAATACCTACAATATTTTCGATATTAAATTTTTAATCTTAATTTTTTTATGCGTTATAAAAAGTTTCATTTTGCTCAGTTATTTTAGGAAAATGCAAAACATTAAATTTCTTTAATAATTCCCGCGAAATAATTCCAGTAATTTATTCCCGTACGAAACCGGGGCACGTCCCTAGTTAAACTATACTTACTTAAAGTAGATCGTCGATGCAAATTACCTAACAATTCTCCTTCCCCACAAAAGTAAGAATAACTTAACGTACCTATACATTACAACCGCAGCTTAGATGGCAACTTAATGATGTTCCACGGCAATAACTTAGTACTTACTTAGCAACTTATCACTGCTTAGTTACGCTTGGTACGCTTAAACTCATGTTTTAAAGCACTTAGGTGCCTGTTCAAATATACTGTTATAGAAGCTTTAGGTCTCTTTTATAACTTATTGGATTTTTTTGCGTTTTTTACCACTTTCTTAGAGAATTATGCACACACCTGGTAAAAAAATAATTAAAGTCACTTTTAAAATCTAAATATGAACGCGGTTATGAGCCACTATCATTAACATTAACAAGCGATGGGAATATAAATGCGAATTGAAAATCTCCTTGCTTTTTGGGAAGATATAAAACTATTGATTATAAAAATATTTGTTATAAAAACGACGTATTATTATTATATTTGTACTCTACGATAAAAAAAATTCACCAGCATTTTACCTAACACAGATTTTCTGAATATTTTTATACTCAACAGAAGCAAAACACCCACACAACCTTCAGAACATAATAACCCGAAAACAAGGAATTAGTCATCACAAGATCCAATTTCTAGATAATCCAAAATCCAATTCGAGTTGGCGAACTCGAAAGTTCATCACTTGCAAATAACAAATCTTTGGAACAACGGGAGAAAAAATCTTACCGTTCAATTCCTACCTTCGAAAGTAGGGGCAAGTAACTAACTTCAAGATAGGAATTTATGTAATTTCCTCCGTACCTTCCTTGCGTACTAATTTAGGCCTTTGTTAGATAAAAACCGGTCAAGTGCGAGTCTACCTCCTTCCTACTAATATTATAAATGCAAAAGTATGTGAGAATGTATGTTTGTCGCAAAAACTACTGGACAAATTTGAATAAAACTTGGCTCTAATGTAGCTTATATGTATATCATAATGACATAAAGGCTTTTTTTATATCTTTACGGGAGGTAGTTCCCTCGGGAAGCGGGTGAAACCGCTGGCGGAAGCTAGTTATCTATAAATAAATACCTTAGTTATATGGGAGCCCCCTAAAATAGTTATTTGATTCTGATTTTTAGTATTTGTTGTTAAAGCGGCAAAAAAAATGCATCCTCTGCGAAAGTTCCAACTGTTTAGCTGTTATGATTCATAAGATACAGCCGGGTGTCAGACGCACAGATATATAACGAAGTCTTAGTAATAGGATCCCATTTTACCCTTTGGATACGGACCTCTAAAAAAACTTCTAACGCTACCAACGTTCGGAAACTAATTAAAATTTTAGCGTTGTCTTAATTTGACGGTGAAATTATTCGCGCACCTCAATTTTAAATTATTTTGAACGGAACCAGAGTTTTATGTAAAGAGTTCTGAGAATCGAGATTTATACAAAAAGGAAAGTATGGTAGGGATTTAAAAATGATTGGGATAAAGAAAATTGTTTTAGATTGGACTTAAATAATTAAGTACGGTTCGGATTAATCGTTTTTTAATACTTTTCTGTTTAAAAGCAGCAGCGTAGGAATACATTAAAAAGTTATTAAAACAAATAATTATTGAAACTCTTTTTAAGAAAGCAACTCTTTTCTTACTACTTTTTGTGATAAAACAATCATAAACGATATAAATAAGAAACGTACAGCTTTTCAAACAAATCCAAAATCATCAATCAAAATTATTTGAAAGTTTTGAAATCCAAACAGCTCGTCCCTTTATGAAATTGCAGTACCTACATAATTCACTGTAACTTAACTAAACTCAGCTTAACCAATAAACCAGTCAACTAACAAGGAAAGTCCGAACTTCCACTAAGACGCTATCATGTACAACAACCGGTAATTAATATCCAGAAACACAAAAGATACACAAACCAACATACCCATAAATATCTATCATCGATGATACTAACTGGAAGAGCTAGTGGCGAAGTCAAAGCCGCCCGGATCGATCGATCATGAGGTTAAACAACGCTTGGCGTGGTCGGTCCGTGGATGGGTGCCCATCTTGTCATAACGAGGTCTTCCATGTTTCGGAAGACACGATAAACTGGTGGGTCCCGGCTGTTATTTGACCATCTTTGGCAGTCGTTACGGGTAGTCAGAAGCCAGAAAGTCTGAAGNTGCCCGGGTAAATAGGTTATGGGGGGTCAGATAGGCAGTTGCTCCATGTAAAACACCGGTTCTCAGGTGCATCCGGTTAGACTGGAAGCCGACCCCAACATAGTTGGGAAAAGGCTAGGCAGATGATGATGATGGTACTAACAGAACTACTGTAAAATACCAACGAGAACTCCAATGTCTGGGACGACCAACGAAATTACTTTAAGAAATATTACAGCCTACACGTACCAATCTATACTTCTATGCTAATAAGGAAACATTTTTGTATTTGTTTGTTCCTTAAAAGCTCCAAAACTAGTGAACCGATTCGAAAAAATAATACTTACACTGTAATTTGGAAGCTAGACTAGGAGTATCGGGTAGCCCGGGTAACTGGGTTATGAAGGTCAGACAGGCAGTTGCTCCATGTAAAACACTGGTTCTCAGCTGCATCCGGTTAGACTGGAAGCCGACCCCGACGTAGTTGAGAAAAGGCTAGGCAGATGAATTGGAAGCTAGACTATCTCCAAGTAACAGGAGGCTATATTTTATCCGAGTACGGCAAGAAGTTCCCCAACAACTAATGGTTATATAGGGTTGAGGAGATCAGAAAGGCAGTCGCTCCATGCAAAACACTGATACTCAGCTGCATCTTATTAGACTGGAAGCCGACCAAACATAGTTGAGAAAAGGCTAGGCAGGTGATGAAATGTCATACACTCAAAATACTACCGTGACTAGAGTATCAACTTTTCAAATATCGACCGAATCTTCATCTTCTACTAAGTTAGAGTAGTCCCCCATTCTCGTAGTAAATCAGTTTGAGAAATCTATCGTAAGCCAGCGTTTGTTAGTCCGCGATAAAACTCAATATATATGGAATCTTCTAAAACTGAGGGTTTATTTAACTCTGCCGGTTAGCCCCAGATTTATGAGGGAAGCGATTCAATTAGGTGGAGGGATAATTTTCATATATTTTGCTATGTTTTCGGGTAGTTTAGCGGGTTCGGTTTGGTTGATCGGTTTTGGCTTCGTGGATATTTTTAGGCATTTATATGCAAGTTATTTTAGTTTCATACTTTTTTGATGATTAATAATAATTATAGCTGTTATATACGTAATTTTATTGCCGCCTAAAAATATACGAGTTGAATGAAGTTAGCTTGAATGTGTGATCAAATTTTCTACAATACGAGGTCTTTAAAATTAAACTACGTTAAAATAATACGTTTTTTATATATCTGCGTACGTATTCATATTAATTCAAAGGAGACATTTCTATTCTTATAGTCGTCTTCACTAATAATTTCTTAATATATTTGTGAAACATAAATTATATACTACCGTTTTGAGCCCTCCAGCTATTTGAAAAATATGCAAGCAGTTACTCATTTGCTTTCGAGCTCTGAAATAACAGATTCTTTAATATATATTTGCACAAAGAATTCTTTGTATCATTATACTATAGCAGGATATTAATAAGACCTTATCAATGAATTCGCTTGTATATTTTATTCTTTTATGAACCCGTGTACTTACTTGACATTTATGATGCATTATTTTCTGTACTATAAAGTTATTTATGCATTACTACAATTTCTGTTCTATACTTTTATTTATAACGTTCCTTACCTAAAACGTAAAACGGAATCCTATTACTGAAACTCGCTGCCCGTCCGTTCACTTGTCTGTCACCAGGCTCTATCCCAAGACCCCTGATAGGTAGACAGTTTATTTAAATATTAGAAAAATAATTTTATCGAGGATATACAATACACATCGAAGCTTGAATGCATGATATAGTCGTCTTTCAATGCATATAAAGTTTTTAATGCTTTTCAATGTTCATTAACGATTCCAAACAAATCAATTAAATATCCCAAATTACTACATGAATTGTACTATTTATAAATCAAGTTATTTTGAGAAACAAAACCAAAATCTTAACTAAAAATAAACACACTATTTTTCATCAACATTAAATTAATTTTCCTTCAGTTTAAACATTATTTCTAAGAAACTAATATCGTTCGTCGGAGGCGGAACCGAAGGTTTTAATTAAACTCTGTTCGCGAGACGCCTATTATAATCATTATTTGCCAATAAAATGTTTGTATCGGTAAACTGAGGGTGCTGCGTCAACAGTATATGCGTATAATATAGTTATAGACATGGCTATATTTATATGAATATTAATTACAAGCTGTTTTCCCGTGGTTTCACCCGTTTTCCGGGGGAACTACTTCACGTACCCAGACAAAATAAAACCTAATACTCGGGTATAGTCTACATTCACAATAGTTTTTTTCAAATCGATTCAGTAGTTTCTGAGCTTTTAGGGTACCAACAAACAAACAAAAATGTTTATAAAGTAAGCAAGAAAAGATCTGAATAGGCTATATAGATAAGTTTTCAAATCGGTCGAGTAATTTTCGCGTGAAAGTGTAGCAAACATTCACAAACCTGTACAAACTTTTCAGAGGTAAAATCTTAATAAGATTTGTTACATAAATACATACTAGCATAACTATTAAACAAATATACTACTGCTGAAATTAATAATTTGGTTGATTACGTAACTAATTGTTGACGTATTTACATTGTTGATTTTTAGCTTCATTATATACTTAAACCGCATTTTCAAATCAAATCAAAACTGTTTATCATTAGCTAAGTGCTCACGCAAGTGAAGTATAGTTAATAATATAAGCGATTCCGTAACTGAATCGTTCTGAAAAAAAAAACAGCGTAAAAACACGATAGCTCCTGAAAAATGACAGTCGTTAAGCTGTGTTTGTCGCGGAACGCTAATAGATGGCTGATATATTTTAGACATCGAAAGTCGAAGCCATCGCGTCTGTCCTAGTTTTTTAGTTAATAAACTGAGAGAATAGTGGGACCAATTTTTCAGCTGGTATTTACAAGTCGTGGTGGCCTGGTGCCTCCTCTCAAGTATGAGTGTGTGGGTTGGATTGCAGGTCAGGCAAGTACCAATGCAACTTTTCTAAGTTTGTANTTAAATTCAAATCTATTGTTGATGTCGCGGTGGCCTAGTGGGTAAAGCACCAACCCCTCAAGTATGAGTGTGTGGGTTCGATTCCAGGTCAGGCAAGTACCAATGCAACTGTTCTAAGTTTGTGTGTACATTCTAAGTATATCTTAGACACCAGTGGCTGATAAAAGGTGAAGGAAAACATCGTGAGGAAACCTGGACTATAAAGTCCGAAATCACCAAACCGCATTGAGCAAGCGTGGTGATTAATAGTCATTCCTTCTCCGTGTGAGAGGAGGCCTGTGCCCAACAGTGGGACGATAAAGAGGCTAACAAAATAAATAAAAATAAAAATGAAGGAAGAGACATGAAAATCTGTTACTTATGGAGCGCATTATTTTGTTTAATTGGAAATGAAAATATTTTGAAGATAGAGTGTAGTGAAGAAGATAAATTAAGAAAGCTGACCCCACCACCAGGTGGGATACTTAGCAGGTAGAAAGAGAAGAAAGGAAAATACTTCCACTTTATGGATGATGACTTATTTTATGTACTGTGACACGTAACCAAGGGAACTTTTTTCCGTATCTGGACAAAATATGAGCTGTCACTCGAAGATGGACTGTAGATTCAAAACAGTAAAATATTTTTTCAAATCGTTTCAGTAAGTACTTACTTTAGTAGTCTTTAGGGTACCTACAAAAAAAACCTCCTTAATTTTATTAGTATAGATGGACTATAGACTACTGAATTACTATCAAAAACATCACTAATAAATTCTCGGTTATAGCAAACCACAGATAATTATTTTAAAATAATTTGATTTACCACTACATCAAACGCACGAAAGTAATTTAATAAACTACCATAAAATCAAAGTTAAAAAAAATCATAACTTCATTAGTTCTCAGTCAAGCAAAGCTTTGAAAGGCACCCTAATTTAGCTCCCACTAACTTAATCAACTTAGATCAAAGTGTTCGGTATCGACGCCGCCCCCACAACTACCCTTATATACACATACAATAAACTCGTACATACTGCTTGTACTTCACAAATATATCAGAAGTATTAATAGATTTTAGAAGTAAATTAATTGAAATTGAATCAACGGGTCTTCAATGTCTTGATGACTTAGGAAATAAGAGTACAGAATATCTTATGAAATGGTTTACTGTACTTTATTAGGAAAGAAATGAAATGCTTGAGGGCGAATAAATTTGTTAAAATTGACTGTAATAATTTTCTATCTCCTTGCCTAAAAGACCAGGTTAAGTTATTGATCTTACGCCTAGTCTTCCGTCATTTTAGATCGCCTTTCTATCGGCCATCGTCCTTCCATAACATCGCGTGAGAGTGAAAAAATGTGAAGTTTACCTACGTTATAGTTAGGCTGATACAGTTGGCTGATCTGCCGATGAACTGCCGTCGCCAAAAATTGGTCTCATCACATCATCTGTGTAACTTTTACAGAAAATTAAGTATTTTACCGCAAAGCAAGTATAGGTACCAAAAGTGGGAAGACTTTGTCAATAGAATAAATTGGTAACCATTAGCAATAGAACTTCTGGATTCTATTGTGCAGTAGTTGAACAAGAATGGAAAACTTTTGATTAAAATAATATTGTGCGTGTACCTACACTTAAACCCGAGATTATTATATATACATAGATGTACCATATGAAGATTCGATCGACTTCGAACTTCAAGTTACCATACAGTTTGATTGGACCAATTTAAGTCTAGCACTAACGATCCTAAAATATGGTTTGGAATATCGATAAATGGAATATAGACTGTTCAACTTACGATAGATTTCTATAAATTATCTATCCATTGATTTTGGCACAAGCTTCTTATAAATTACTAACTCCCGCCAGCGGTTTCATCCATGTCCCGTTAGAACTACTTCGCGCACTGAGATGAAAAGAAGCCCATAGTGCTCTAAGATAAATGGGCTATCTAACACTGAAAAACTTTTTTAAATCGGACCCGCAATTCCTGAGATTAGCGCATTCAAGCAAACAAACTCTTCAGTTTTCCAATATTATTATAGATGTCCTATGTCTAATCGCGAAACAACGGATGACTAGCTTATAAAAATCCTGCGTTAATAAGCGCACATGAAAAGGCATAGGCCTATTATCATTTTTTTTGCAATACAAGAACAAAAATCCTTACTTTACTTAACATTTCGTAAATTATCTCACTCTTATTAGAACAGAAGTAAGATATCACTTTACTTAAACGTTTCTTCAAGAACTCTTAACAGCTGCTTAGCCTTCAAAGTAGTATTTGATCTACGGTGGATCACACACTAACACGCATCACGTATCACGCGATATAACGCAACTGAAATGATGCGCGTCATACGCTTTGTTAGTCTGTCGCACTACGCGACTTTAGAATAAAATAGAATATATTTATTTAGCAGAACTTTGACTCTGATTTGTAGGCCTACAGTCTACATGAAAACAAAAAGTAGGTACATGAATCATTTTTTTTTTCTAAATCTCTACTAATAATATAAAGATTGAATCCGATCTTGCTTGATTGAATTATTACTTTCTGAATTGAACTAAAAACATTAGAAAAAATACAATTAATATCCCAAAATAACCGGGTCTTTTTGGACTTCAATAGGGGAGGCCTATGTTCAGCAGTGGACGTCCTGTGGCTAAAATGATGATTACCAGGAAGGTTTTTTATCCAGCTACTTTATAAAGACACCAGCGATTCCACCGGTGGTATAGTAACCGTTAGGTTAAACGCTCATTTGCGCGTAGAACATGCTCATGGTAGTGTGTGATCCACCTTAAACCAAAACTTTCGATATCCAAAACTATCTAGTTTCAAGGACGAACTTAATTGTACTTATGTAAGATATTTGATTAGTCTTTTGACTTTGATGTCTCAAAGATTTCACTCGACATCTGGTTAAAGGCTTTTGTTTGAGCCCCTTTCATGTTGAGCGAAAATTTTCGCTAATTACGTAACATAACGTCAGATTTGCTTGTCTAAAGGATTTGGCAGTACTATAAGATTGATCTAATTCTGATATTGGCTTTAGTAGAAATTTTACACTGGCAGATTTTAGTCGCGCGTAGAAATATCTAACGTGTAATTATTCACGACACATTTCGAGTGGAAAAAATCTGTGGCATAGTTTTAAACGTCATCTTTGCAGTCGGTAGTTGTGATTTTTTTGTTGTGCCTCCCATATGTGCGTCACCAAACACTATGAGAGTGCAAAAGATACACATTCGGACACATATTCGAAATTATAGTATTCGAAAGTAAATCATTAGCAGTTGCGAAATTAGATTTACTTTCTCTTCTTTTAAAAAAACTTGTAAAACACATAAACATGCCCGCGATTGATGATTTCTTGATAAAATCCACGCTACAACAAGAATATATAAAACTCTACACTCAATTGATAAATACATGAGGTTAGAAACACACCTCCGAAAACCGTTTCAATAAAAAAAAAATTGAACAAAGAAAATACAAAGTAGCAATGTTCCACAATAAGACACAAATTCACACTGGGTTTATCTTTTTAACAGCCTAAGAGGGCTTCAGACTAACAAACCTATAACTTACTTTTAAAGACAAGTTAAGCTTTAGAACTTTTTTGTGTTTGTGTTAGGATTCCTTTTGTTTGACAAAAACCTATAACTTACTTTTAAAGACAAGTTAAGCTTTAGAACTTTTTTGTGTTTGTGTTAGGATTCCTTTTGTTTGACAATAAGCTTATTGTCAAATAAAAAGGTTAGTACTAACTTTGGCCAATGCTTAGACAAATATTTAATTAGATACATGGAAAATATATGTATATTCAGATAGATTTTTTTACGGGCCAAGGAATTTTTGAATAATAAATTGTTACTATTCTTCTTTATCAGCTTAAAAAGGGGGGATCTGCAATTAAATTTGCCATAAAAAGATCCAAATGAGATGAAGAAAAAGCCATAATAACAGATTAATAATTTTATTCAAGATTTTTTTTTCTATCAACAAAAAAAATAAACGAATTGGAAACTTAATAAATCTGGAAAGAGACAAAAATTTATATACAGATATGACATTTGACAAGTATTTTGTCCCACATACTACGCGGGTACTACGCCGTAGCTGACGTTATGGCTACGTAAACTAGATTGTTGTAGCCCGCAATCTATTTGCTACGCAGATATTATATTCTTAGTTCGCATAAAAGATGAAATAAAGTCGGTTTCATATAGTATTTGATATTGACTTGATAGGAGTAAAATTGAGATCATTACGAAACTAATAAATAACCACTAAGCCTAGTTTCTGTTTTTATTAATGTCGTTTGTTATTTTAGTAAAATAATAGGTAGGCGAAATAACATAATGTATTCCTAAAATATTTTAAACAGCAGAACAATATTTTTTGAAAATGCTACTTCTATCCATTAATAATCCAATATAGACCATTTAAATCACATAATAATATATACCTAAATCTTAAAACAAACTTACCACTTCAAAACGATTCTTTTTCCCAAGAATTTTCTTATATTTTTTAAGGCGTTAATTACATCAATATCTAGCAGGTATCGGTGACACTTATCCGACCACCATTATCGTCAATTATGGCATTATCCTCGAAATATAGGGAGGTTCTATAGGGGAAGCTCATAAAGATACGCCCCCGAGATGTGTATTACGATAATCTTAATTTTATAGGAACACATAGCGAGCGATACCTTGTTAGAATATTTTGTACAGTATTTTTACAGTTAAAAACGTTTATTTAAATTAAAAAAAGCTATATATCTTTAAGATTGGCTTACAGTCTAAAAGATATGTACATAAAGTACTGTTAAATTCCTGAAACAAATGCTTCATAACTATTCAATGGCATTTAAGTTACGTTATAAATGTGAAAAACTACTGAACCGGTGTTGGTGAAACTTCATAGTTAGTTCTTAGTTAATGATATAGCTGAAACATCAAAATTACAGATACTTCTTACACTACTTTTTATTCACAAGTGACAAGAAATTACCACACTATTAAAAACACAGACAAAAGCTACTTAGTACAACAAAAAAACAAACGAAAATCTTAAAACGCTTATTATAACTCTATCTCAAGAACACCTGTTCCATATTTCAAAATTCAAATATACAATGTAATCAAGCAGAACAAGCTTAAAATCGCTTGAAGACTTAAAATAAGCGCGTGCAAGCCGCTTGAAGCTAGACCGATGCATAAAACATTCGGAGGTCTCGCAGACGCCACCAATATGGCGACTGGTCTACATAACATTCTAATGCGGTGGGTTATGGTGGGGGACGGTTGTTTTGCGATATTTCGGTTTTAATACTGGGCATTGTATAAATTAAATACAAGTATTGTATAGGCACTTAGGTACTATTTTTGATCTTTGATAGGGCAAGATTAGGGATTGCAATCCGGTACCATTTTCAATCCGGCCGGATCCGGCCGGATTGGCGTGAATCCGACCGGATCCGGCCGGATCCGGCCGGATTAGCAAATGTGCTGAAGGGTATATGTACTTGGCCCTCACTTTCGGCATGACGGGTCCACACCGGGCACGATTTCTTCGGGAGGTACCTGCCTGTCCCCGTGGCGGCAATTGGCGGTGGCAAACTCTCGCGCCCAGCCGTGGTTCAAGCCATGGTGAGGGGCGAGAGGGAATAGGATGCCGTCGCCTCCTTCTGCGGAGCAGTTATGCTAGAGAAGCAAGCGGCGGAGCGACTGCGAATTCGCGCCGCTCATCCCAGCCGCCGCTCTGGACCTAGTGGTAAACACGGTCGCCGGGTGTCGAGAGACGCTCCCGGGCACCGTAGGCGTGGGTCTGTGCGCGGTGAGTTTTCTGGTGGCACATCGTTCTTCCGTCTCCTAGGAGACGAATACTGGAGGAGACACACCCGTGTCGGCGTGCGCGCGTTGTTTCACGCGTTCTCAAATAGGTCAACAAACCATTAGCAGAAGCCTGTCGGGGCTGCGGGATTATTCGAAAGAGTTACCGCTGCTTTGGCACACAGAAGGGCTCCAGAAGGACACGGTGGGTTTTAGTCAAAGTTCTGACCGGTCCATATTCGTCAGTCAGGATCTGATGATGGACATCCTGAGAACTAGGGCAACTCATGAACATTGCAGGCAAGTATCGACTGAATACTTGATATTGAGTTTGATTATGGCTTAATTATTGGTTACGACTGCCACAGTGGGATTAAAATATTATAGTTTTAGACCCAAAAACTGAATGAAATTAAAATCTGTTTACAAAAAAAAAAATAACCAAACTTCACAAAACACTGAAGGAACCAAATAAAAACTTTTAACATGGCTCTAGAAGTCGCTGGCAAAATAAACAAATCACCTGACGTGAGCAGACACCTACTTCTAGAGCCATGTGAAAAGTGTGTATTTTGTCCCTTTTCTCCCTCTATTTCTTAGGAAGTCATTAATTTTTAAGTATTTCCTCATATGTAATCTGTGTCTTTTACTTTTGACTCTCCGATAACCTTCTTTCTTGAGGATTTGACTTGCTAGTACCTTTTCAAATGTTTTTTCGCGATTAGAGTTTAACACGGATCCGGCACCGGATCCGGTGCGTTGTGCCGATCCGGTAGGTCTAGAAACACGCCGGATCCGCCGGATTACCGGGATTCCGCCGGACCGGATTGCAATCCCTAGGCAAGATATTTCCATGTTTCAGAAGACAAGATAAACTAGAGGATACGACTGTCATTTAAACATTTTGAACAGTCATTAGGGTAGTCAGAAGCCAATAAGTCTGACAACCAGTTTGCGAAGGGGTATCAGGTTGCTCGGGTAACTGGGTGTGAAAAACGTTTCCATATCAAAAATATTATGTAACGATTGGATATTTGCATCATAGTATATTACGAATTCGGATTCTTTTATCGTAGTACAGACGACAGCAGGTTAATGTATAACGAATCTATCAATATTACCAGTCAAACATTAACTGCCTCCATTGTGATAAGGTAGAAAATCTATTGCAGAAATTGACAGATTGTGGTACTAATGTGCTGTCGTCTGTACATTAGACTTGACCTTATGTATTAGTTGAATAACATTTTAAACACTAATTATAGTCAGAAGAACCAACTTTTTTTATTTTAAC
>NWSH02000210.1:12077605-12103302 GCA_002382865.2 Heliothis virescens
TTTTATTAACCGCCTAGGCGTCCAATTGGCTGGCTAATTCAACTAGTTGGCTGCGACATATAGATGGTGCTATTTACACGTTGTTTAAACCTTATTTCTATACTTTCATTTCACTGAAACATTGATCTATTAAAGATTAATATTATAATCCTGGAACATGTTGCCTTTACGTTACGTACGTTGTTAGATAAAAGCTAAAACATTATTGTTTTAAGTTTTGTATTTTTAATGTTAATACCTATAGGCTTAGTTTTGGTTATAAATATACCTTTATGTTTAATTACAAAAAAAAACATTACTGAATTATATTTTGATAACTTATTTTTGTTTCACCAAGCTATATTAGTGCTTAGTTTTATCTAAATCCGTTTAGCCTGAAATCCACTATGTACCGTGCTGTAAAGATCAACTCACATTATAAATTAAACAATTAGTTTGTTAACTTTTCATGAGAAAACGTCATTAATTATACCGATACGAGTAGTTTGAAACTTAAAGAAAGCACGGGAAACCGCGAGAAAACTTGGTTTTGTAAATCTTTTAGTATTCCAGAGGTTCTTAATCTTTTTCAGTTTGCAATGCAGTTACATACATTGTGTTTTATTTATTTTATTGAAAGGTTTCCAAATATTCATTCCAGTATCAGTATAACTAAGGTCTAATCTAAATATCGAAGCTGTGGTTCTTGAATATTTTTTTTAATAATATTAAGAATTTTTAACATATGTAGGTACGTAGTGTGAATTAGTGACGGATATTAAAAAATAATTGACGAACTTTATACTTTAAATGAGACCTTAGACCTTCAATTACAATGCACTAGTCTTTTTATCACCCCATTGCTGGGCACAGACCTCCTCACATACAGATAAACATTGAGCATTAATAAATTACCATTGCTATTCATAATCTGCCTAACCAGTCTACTCACTCACTACTAAGGGGTGCCAGGTTACCCGGGTAACTGGGTTGTGGAGGTCAGACAGGCAGTCGCTCCATGTAAAACACTGGTTGAAAGGTTGATTGAAAGGTTTCCAAATATTCATTCCAGTATCAGTATAACTAAAGACCTTCAATTACAATCCACCAGTCTTTTTATCATCCCATTGCTGGACACAGACCTTCTCTCACACAGATAAACATTGAGCATTAATAAATTACCATTGCAATTATTAAAATAAAATAATTTTAGGCCTATCGCAGTTAGAACCACTCAAAGTCAGCACAGCTTTACTACGAATGAACGAAGACAGATACCCCAATTTCAAACTCAGTCTGAACGACGATTTATTACACAAGGAACCGGACATTACTTGCCGGTGTCTCTCAATACGTCTCGATTTACAGGGCTCGTAACCTATGCATCAATTATGTAGGTAGAACAAAATTAACGTGCTTTAGTAGAACATTTTGGTAAGTAAGAGTTGTAAGTAGTGAAAGAAGAATTTTGTTCAAAAGACGAAGATTGTGAAAGAAAGAAAAATAATATTCGTCTCAGAATTTTGTTGCTATACTATCGGCCTGTTACACAGGTACCAGATAACATTTTAAATAACTATCTGATAGATAGTGCCATATAAATGTTTTTAATTTTGCTAATTTTTTATGACAATACATGATCTCTAGATCGTTATCTAGAACCTGTGAAACTGGCTGACAGTGAGTTCTGTTCTCAAAATTTTATTTCGTCGCTAGACTACATTTAATAAACTGACATTAATAATGATATTCAGCTACATCTAATATAACGGTAAGCATGATCTACAAAAAATACTAGGCTGATGATACCAAATCCATAATATTCATAAAAAGAACCTGATAAGAGTAAACACGCAACGCTAAAAATACACCATAAAGTACGAACTACCGAACCAAATGGCTTCCATAACCAAGTTACCATGAACAAATACATCCATGTCATCTGCACAACAGGATCCTCACTATAAAACGTTATAGAAACCCATAAAGTTCATCCAAGGGGTAAACATGGGGCACATTAGGTCGCTACACCAAAATAACATAGGGTACATAACGTTCTAAGAATATCACCCTTTGGGGTTTTATGTTTCATCAATATCAGGGTGCGTGTTACACAGTTATGTAAGACTATCCGCTGTATTATTTGGAAATATAGCTCTAATCATGATGTAACAGTTTCACAAACTAATAATACACATAACATTTTAAAATATATATTTTAATCTTGAAAATAGTCACTTCGATAGTCACCTTTGTCAAAATAATATATAAGTCAATAAAGCAATATTGTGATTTTCAGGGCCATATAAAGATCTAAATAGCTCTCTAACCTGCCATAGAGAATTGGTCAACATTAAAGATTTCCATGGCGCTATCTGTCAGATAGCTATCTGGAACTTTATCTAGGACCTGTGAGACTGGCCTTTATTCCTTAACAGTATAAGTTAAATGATCTAGTTTGCCATATTAACAACCCTAATGATATATACTATATATCATTAGGGTTGTTAATATGGCAAACTAGATCATTATATCATCATAGCGTTATCACACATGACCATGCTATATATTATATAGCATGGTCATGTGTGATGACGCATGCAAGCAATAGGAGGCCAAGTATAATTCCTTGTGGAACTCCTCAACTAAATCCATTCTAATGAATAGAGCCATCTCTATAATATATCACAGGCATAAGTGTTCACTCTGAAAGCAATTAGCTGAACTATTAGTTTATAGGCCAGTGTTATGCATGAAGTGATTCATAGCAAATATACTCCATTTCATGGCAATAGCTTTGTACTATGTTAATCAAATGCCTATCTAGAATACGGTGAGGTTAGTTATGTTTATTATTTGAAATTCTTTAGTTAATTTTGATTGATTTTGGATGTATGTTTTGTATCGAAGAACTGAGTTGGAAGGCATTGCTAGAAAATGAAGATATGTACATAAATAATGTGGTTTAATATTATCGACATCTTACAAGACTCATAAATTCCTTAAAAATGCTAATATAATAAAAAGAAAATTTCTTTATGTTGTCTTGTTAACCCTAAATGTTCTAAAACTACCTAATTGAATTAAAAAATTAAACTAAAATTTAATTTCCACGACACTATACCCGAGTAACATAGGCTATACTCCGGATACGGGAAGAAGTTTCCCTGGGATGTGGGTAAAACTGTGGGAAAAAAGCTAGTAACATATAAAATGACGTTAAGAAAGACCAGGATAACAAATTACCTTCTCTCATACATGTTAAATACCCATTCTGCGTTTATGAATTACACTGGAACATTCGTAAATTATTTCACTGTAGCAATTTCAATGCTTGATTGATTAATATTGTATTTGCTATTAGAATTTCGCCACAATTTTCAGTGTCTATTAATGGGTGCTTAATTTTATGTTCAATATATGTTGGCAAATAATAGAGTTATTAACACAAGTTATTAACTAACTTAATTTATGTTAGGCATAATATTGGCATCGTAATTATTCGATAAAATTATGGTTATTGATTATTTTGAAGACATATAGGGTAAACCGTATAGCTATTGCCCACTTAAGGACTTCAAACACTTTGGCTTCAAACAATAAAAAAGTATTATAATTTTCAACCATTAATTTATTTTTTCTTATATCTAAATAAAATCTCCATCTAAATGTTAACGGTTTTTAGTCAAAACTAACATGGTTTAGGAAATAATAAAACAAATTTAAAATTATCTAAAAATGTACAGTTATTGCCCATTGCTTACAGTAATTGCCCACATCACAGCACAGTTATTGCCCAGTCCCTTACAATGATAAATTAGACTTCGAACTTTAATAAAACCATCAAAACAAAACGTTAAACTTAAATCTGCTACAAAATCTTAAAATAAATTGCGTTTGCGGAGACTGGACCTCGGAGCACAGTATTTTTCAGCAATTTGTTAGAAGCATCTTGAACAGCCTCGATTTTTTTCTGTAAATTGTCTTTGCTATAATGCACTTTTGGTGTCTTTGGCATACTGTAAATAAAACAATAACAACCAAAAGATGTTGTGCATAGCGATTGGCTACCCGCACCCACGCAATAATGTTAACAATAGAGTCCGACCGATACTGGTTTTCTGGCCGAAACCGAAACTCACGTGGTCAAACATATATATTTTGGAACTGATTGGTACTNGCACAGTATTTTTCAGCAATTTGTTAGAAGCATCTTGAACAGCCTCGATTTTTTTCTGTAAATTGTCTTTGCTATAATGCACTTTTGGTGTCTTTGGCATACTGTAAATAAAACAATAACAACCAAAAGATGTTGTGCATAGCGATTGGCTACCCGCACCCACGCAATAATGTTAACAATAGAGTCCGACCGATACTGGTTTTCTGGCCGAAACCGAAACTGAATGTTCGGCCGTGGCTTCAGTTTCGGCCAAAACCGAAACTCACGTGGTCAAACATATATATTTTGGAACTGATTGGTACTGATTACATGGGCCCTAAAGCCCTAAGAAACCTTCTGTGTTGCCAATCATCTTTCATTCAATTTACGCGACTTTTTTGCTATTTTAAAAGACTCAAAAAGAAATAATGTAAAATTAAGCTTTTATGCCATTACCTACAATTTAATAATAGAACACGTAAGCGTTCTCTCTTCTAATCTTTTATGAAGCGAGCGCGACTTTGGGACTTAACTGAAAAAACTAAAGTACAAGCAAGAGTTACTGAAAATGCGAGCAGAGCGAGCAGGACTATTTTGTTCTTTTGGAGGAGATTTATAGTTTAGTAAGAAAAAGAAAATCACGGAGTTCGCGCCTGACGAATGAGATCGGACACTGGTCGTAGTCGGGCTTCCTCTGACTTGAAAGTGCTGTTTCTTTGGCCAGTTCATCGGCACGCTCGTTACCATCGATGCCGGCGTGGGCCTTGATCCAAAACAAGGTTACATCTTTGCCCATGGTCAAGGCCACGCTGAGGTTTCGGCGCGCCTCGATTGCGAGGGAGTGCATGGACCTGGAATTGGTCACGCCCTACAGGACCACCCGCGAATAACTATAAATGCCGGAGCTCCCTGTTCCGCTTTTTAGGGCCTCACTAGTTGCCCTGCATATGGCCAGGAGTTCGGCCTGGTAGACTGAGCAGTACGCTGGCAAGCTCAGTTTTCGGCTTTTGCGTTCGGTCTCGTCGTCCCATATGGACAACGCAGCACCAACCTTGCCCTAAAGCTTGCTGCCATCTGTGAATGTTCTGAGCGACTGCACGTTGTGTTGGTCTAACACGCTTTGGTCGTCGAGACACCTGAACTTCAGGTCCACACGCAAGGCAGGATGTGGCAATTCTGCAAATCCCACCACACGTTCAACCTCCCGATCTCCAAGCACTAGCCGGGTTGACCTCACCTTTGCGAGCCTCGTTTAGTCCTGCAGCTTCTTTTATACGAAAGTCCAAAGGCAGTAACCCGGCCAGTAGAAGGGCCGAGTGTGCGGTGTGTGGAGGGAGACGGTGTGTAGGACTTGCAGATTTTCTAAGCAAAGCCGGAGCTTTGCGCATGCAGCCATGGCGTACAAGACGACGGGCTCCACTGCTGCCGTGTAAATCACGCGGATGACGTTGGGGTGCAGCCCCCAGCTGCGACAGGGTTAGTCAGAGTATGCCGCGAGAAATGAAGCTAAGCGAGCGCGCACAGCAATTTCCAAAATCAGTTTCGGTTTCGGCAAAAGGTTCGGCCAAATTTGGTAGAAACCGAAACTGCCGCCGAAACTTGATTTTTTGGGTGAGACTGGCCGAAACCGAAAACAAAACCGAAACTTCGGTCGGACACTAGTTAACAATATTTGCTACATTGTCAATATTATTGCCCGTGTGCAAGCCATTAAGCTAATAAATGTGACGGCAACATTACTTACTTAATCAAAAAAAATTGCCGATAATGATTGCCCTGGGCAATAACTATAGCTATTAACCATGGCAATCACTAAAATTATGGTGGGCAATAACTAAAAATATGCCAAAATACGTACAGCGATTGCCCACCGTTTAAAAACCGTTAAATCTAATCTGATGTTAAAACACCTATTTTCATCAAAAACATAACATAACACTTATGATTTCGTCATAATCATCAATAATGAAATATAAAATAAATGTAAAAAAATGAACCTCTAAGCAAGCAATCCCTTAAGAAAATTGCTAAAATGCTTACCTGTTTGAGTAACACGTTCACCCGTCTTGACAAAATCCGCCATTACTGTTTTTTTTCTTCACTGTTGCCACTTGTCAATTTTAAAATCTACTATGAATTGACCATGGAGTAACCTAGTAAATTATATTGGAAACAGTTGAGAACACAACCTTTGATTCAGGTGTTTTTTCTAAAAACGGGCAATCACTGCCGGTGGGCAATCACTCTCTGGTTTACCCTACTATAATTTGAATTGTTTTAAATTTCACCGATATAGAAAAAAATACCAATTGCACTCTGAATTGGCAACAAAAATAATCTTGTTCAAAGTATGAAGAAAAAATTGAATATTCTCATATTTACAGATACTCTGAGTAAATATTATAGAAAACCAAGAAGTAATACAATAAGCCATAAAGCTTAAACAACAAACTTCACAGTAAACACAAGTATTATTTCAGCTGCAAAAACATTCATAAGTTATCTTAATCATCATTCTTATTAAGAACGAATACATTCAAGGTAATAAGGTGTACATTTTCTTTTTATTCCACTAATTAGCTTCACAGCTCGTGTTAACTCTCAAATGGCTAGAAATAAAAACATCTTTATCTAATACCAACTAGATCTTATAATATTTTCTGCAAAATCTAATAGACATAAATTGATTAGGTTGAATAAAATAACCTAATTTGACAAGATGCTTTGAAGTCAAAATCACTCGATTCGAAGAATTTGGGAATCAAAGAAAATACATAAGTACAAGATAATTAATATTATTTTATCTGTTAAAATGACTTCAGAGAAACATTACCTTGTCAACATTTTTTTGATCCTAAAAATCGAATTAAATAGACTTCAATATGCATTTACATAAAAATAAAAAATAAGCCTTTAATAAAATATAGAATGAAATTAGTACTCCTAATAGTTTTTTTGTAACAACTTCAAAAGAAACGTCAAAGACAATAATCATTTAACTACTAAAACTACCAAATTACTAGTTACACTACGGTGTACGGTGTAATAAATCCCTCAGTCCGGCTAACCTCCTCGACGTCCCAGGAAATTACCGCTCCACCGCTCAAAGCGGGAAAAAATTTAACGATAGCTTTATCTTTCCAACACTTGTCAAGATATTTGCCATACCATGCCATACATAAGGTCGAATTCAAGGTCAAAGGAATTAGTAGCGAAGGAAACAGAATGGATACTAATCCCGGTCCTTTTATAACGGATTCTGAAAGGATTTGTTATTCATAGACTTCATTAGTTCTTGACCTTGAATACGAAATTCTGTCACGGGAAAAAGAAAATTGGGTTGATAATCTGGATTTAACTAGCTTTCACCCGGTGGTTCCGCCCAGAAAGCCTGTGACGTTTCGCGATAAATGTGCTGCCTCTCACATATCAAATCGGACTAGTATTTATATAGATGACCGCATGTAACCAAAGAAACAAACTCAACACCTAATTTATTTGTGTACCTTTAGCAACTTTGTTTTATATGGAAAGACTGATACATGGGGTTTGGTGTTCTGTAATATACTAAAGATAAGGGAATGATTACTATAGATAAGGGAATGACAGACCAGTTTTCTAACTAAACCTTTGCTTGAGTAACCATTAGCTCAACCTAAATTAAGCTTGATTAACATCCAAATACAAAAACCATTCTGTACCATTAATATCTATAATCCATCCATAAATACAATTTTCTGCTCCAACACATAAAAAAATAAAAGCAAACGAAGACACTAAATCCAAATATAATGTTAAACAAAAATTCTCTTTTATCCCCACATCTATAACCCGAAGTGTTATATCTACAAAATCCTTTAGTTTATCGAGGAACGAAAACAGGGCTCTCACGTAAATTCGATTATTTAGTAGGGAACGGTTTGATAGTAAGGAATTAACTGGCTTGTGGGTGGACTGAGGGTTACACGGACTACCTATACTTGTTATACAGTAATTATCTAGTAGTATTGTGATTCTGTTGTTGTATAGCTTCGAGTTTGTTTCGTAATTAGTAACCGTTTCGTATGGTTTATTGTGTTTGGCTATTTTTGGATGATGGGGTGTTTTCTTTTGTTATTTAGTAATTTATTGTGTATCTGTCTTATGTGTATCTAGTCTGTTTTCATAATCAGCGGTATCCTTTAACTTCCCATTTTTTTTTATCGATGGGAAATCAACAGTATGAGATATAGAGAGTGTCAGACTTTTACTGACTAAAACCCACCGTGTTTCTTCGGGAGCCCTTTGTGTGCCAGGGTCGCGGTAACTCTTTCGAACAACCCGCAGTCCTTTAACTTCCCATTAGGTTATTTTTTTATATTGAGAATACTTTATACACTAATTATTTTTACCCGATTGCCTGGAAGGTTTATGTTTGTAGTAGTATCTTTTTGTTTTGATTGTTCATCGTTTCATGGGTACCATACTTGGCGAAACTTCGCCAAGTTTACAATAGTAACACAATACGTATTCTATGCTATTCCTCTTTCCATTTTCAATCCAGACCGTCTTTACCTTCCCGTGTTTTTCCATTCCATTAGTCCCGTAATAAGCCCAAGACTTTCCTAAGCTAAGGTCCCGACCCACACTTTAATGGGATTTATACTAAACAACCTTGCTATTTGAGGTTAAATGAGAATTTAGCTCCGTTCTTACGCATTACGCACCCAATTTGCGTAATTTTAGCTGAGATTAAGCTTAGTTTATAGCTTTTAATTGCGTAAATATGTATTAGGATTGTACCTTTTACCGTCGTTGTTCGAGATAGGGTAGGTATGGGGTAGTAAATGTTTTACGATAGCAGCGAATGTACCCCATGTAGATTCGGTTGGGCTCGTTCTTGCCTTAATGATGTTAAATGAGTGCTTTTAATTAAATTTAACCGGTGCAGTTAATGGCTATGAAGTGTTCTTCAATAAAATGTTTTTATCATTACAACCCACTGGTACTGATCATTGCCTGGGAACCTATACTTTGTCCTTTTTCTACAATTGTAGGTAATACCGTAAACATATAACAAAAACAATTCATAAAACTTGTATTTCAAAATATTAAGTCAGTTGTACACTCATTCTGTTTTCTCAAAATTAAACGGTGACATGAAATTTTTAATCTCAGTTCCGATATAAACTTTACTTCATTTTAAAATCAAGTCCAGTTTTACCACTTTTGAGTTGACAATAGTTAAAATTGACAGAAAACGTAAAATAAATTATTTAAGGTTCCTCGTGCCTAAGACGAAACAAGGCCGTCCAAATCTGAATGACCCTTAGGCAGTAACCAAGGAAAGTCGATAGTCAATCAAACTTAATCTGATGTTTGTAGTATCGGATAAACAAAACTCAATTCCATTTCAAATTACTCTAAGTGCTCTTAAACATAAACAAACAAGTACACCAAAAATCGAATATTTTTACTACCAAAAATTTGCTGTACTCGATTCCTGCAAATGTATCGATTCCATCACTCGATATAGGTACCCGAGAGATTGAGTGACCTATCTTTGAAAGGATTCGTTAAATCCCTACATGATCCTAATTTGAGCAAAGCTTTCAACACCGTAAAGATACCGCTATCTGTTACGCTTGCCCCTCGGTTAATCTTAATTCCGGGTTAAGTAAACTACGGTTAACGGAATGGTGCAATCCTTGATTACTGTTTAACTATAAAACGGTATATGTTTTACTATAAACTTGAACGTGTTTCGATTTTATAGTTATTATTTTGAAATGTACGGGTTAATACTGTTTGTATTGAAACGGTGTTTACGAAGTTTAAATTGTTTATTTTGTGTTTACAGTTTTTGTCGTGTTTTGATAAATTTTGTGTCAATTACCAAAGCTTCTAGTAGAAGCTGATGTTTTAATCAGTAAATTGATAAATTCCAGAGAAAATCAAAACGTTAAAGTGTAACTTATTTTCATATAAAAATTCTTGTTGACACGTCAGCAGATAAAACGTGATAAGATAAGGCCCAAAATATTAACCAAGGTTAAGGCTATTTCACGTGTACAAAGTCAACTACTAAAATTATCCTTGACAACCTTTTNTCGCGGTAACTCTTTCGAACAACCCGCAGTCCTTTAACTTCCCATTAGGTTATTTTTTTATATTGAGAATACTTTATACACTAATTATTTTTACCCGATTGCCTGGAAGGTTTATGTTTGTAGTAGTATCTTTTTGTTTTGATTGTTCATCGTTTCATGGGTACCATACTTGGCGAAACTTCGCCAAGTTTACAATAGTAACACAATACGTATTCTATGCTATTCCTCTTTCCATTTTCAATCCAGACCGTCTTTACCTTCCCGTGTTTTTCCATTCCATTAGTCCCGTAATAAGCCCAAGACTTTCCTAAGCTAAGGTCCCGACCCACACTTTAATGGGATTTATACTAAACAACCTTGCTATTTGAGGTTAAATGAGAATTTAGCTCCGTTCTTACGCATTACGCACCCAATTTGCGTAATTTTAGCTGAGATTAAGCTTAGTTTATAGCTTTTAATTGCGTAAATATGTATTAGGATTGTACCTTTTACCGTCGTTGTTCGAGATAGGGTAGGTATGGGGTAGTAAATGTTTTACGATAGCAGCGAATGTACCCCATGTAGATTCGGTTGGGCTCGTTCTTGCCTTAATGATGTTAAATGAGTGCTTTTAATTAAATTTAACCGGTGCAGTTAATGGCTATGAAGTGTTCTTCAATAAAATGTTTTTATCATTACAACCCACTGGTACTGATCATTGCCTGGGAACCTATACTTTGTCCTTTTTCTACAATTGTAGGTAATACCGTAAACATATAACAAAAACAATTCATAAAACTTGTATTTCAAAATATTAAGTCAGTTGTACACTCATTCTGTTTTCTCAAAATTAAACGGTGACATGAAATTTTTAATCTCAGTTCCGATATAAACTTTACTTCATTTTAAAATCAAGTCCAGTTTTACCACTTTTGAGTTGACAATAGTTAAAATTGACAGAAAACGTAAAATAAATTATTTAAGGTTCCTCGTGCCTAAGACGAAACAAGGCCGTCCAAATCTGAATGACCCTTAGGCAGTAACCAAGGAAAGTCGATAGTCAATCAAACTTAATCTGATGTTTGTAGTATCGGATAAACAAAACTCAATTCCATTTCAAATTACTCTAAGTGCTCTTAAACATAAACAAACAAGTACACCAAAAATCGAATATTTTTACTACCAAAAATTTGCTGTACTCGATTCCTGCAAATGTATCGATTCCATCACTCGATATAGGTACCCGAGAGATTGAGTGACCTATCTTTGAAAGGATTCGTTAAATCCCTACATGATCCTAATTTGAGCAAAGCTTTCAACACCGTAAAGATACCGCTATCTGTTACGCTTGCCCCTCGGTTAATCTTAATTCCGGGTTAAGTAAACTACGGTTAACGGAATGGTGCAATCCTTGATTACTGTTTAACTATAAAACGGTATATGTTTTACTATAAACTTGAACGTGTTTCGATTTTATAGTTATTATTTTGAAATGTACGGGTTAATACTGTTTGTATTGAAACGGTGTTTACGAAGTTTAAATTGTTTATTTTGTGTTTACAGTTTTTGTCGTGTTTTGATAAATTTTGTGTCAATTACCAAAGCTTCTAGTAGAAGCTGATGTTTTAATCAGTAAATTGATAAATTCCAGAGAAAATCAAAACGTTAAAGTGTAACTTATTTTCATATAAAAATTCTTGTTGACACGTCAGCAGATAAAACGTGATAAGATAAGGCCCAAAATATTAACCAAGGTTAAGGCTATTTCACGTGTACAAAGTCAACTACTAAAATTATCCTTGACAACCTTTTTGTTACCCCTATGGTTGCATATTACGTATTAACTAGCTTTTGCCAGTGGTTTTACCCGCGTCTCTAAGAAATGACTTTGTGCATTGCATATATTCGTGCACAACGATCTCAAAACAATTACGGTTTAGCTATTCATCCCCCACCCTTCACTCGCTAATCTTAACCAAGGATTATGTTATACTGCAGTTTATATAATCGTGTAATCGATTTTATGCTTCGATTAAGGTGCGGTGCGTAATAAGAGGGATTCATTAACGTTTTGGTAAATTAGAAGAGTAAATAAAATTAAAATTAATAATAATTTATGTTATGTTTATGTTAACTTTACAAATTAATACAACAAGCATACTTGTTAAAATGATATATCATATTTATGTATAGTGTTGTATCTCGTAAATGGTTGGTGGTTGATATTAAATATCTTACTAAATTGTATGAATGTGAAAGCGAGGACATGCAATTATGCATGTTCAAGTAAGTACATACTATGTTTGTATAACTGTTTCACGCAAAAACTACTTGATGAATGTTGATGAAATATGGCAGTAATATAGCTCATATATCAGAATATCATATAGGCAATTTTTTCTCCGGGTACGGGAAATAATTCCCCTGGGAAACGGGTGAAATCGCTGGCAGAATTAGTATTACATATTTTGTTTTAGGATATTGAACTTGGACACTATGAGCTTTTCATTCAAAGGAAAGCAAAACTAGAGGTAGCATTCCTTTGCAGGATTTTATTAGCATTTTCACATTATTAATTTATTTCAGTGTAAACAGACACAGAGCATTCTTTCGTCTGTCTGTGTAAAATATTTCAATAGCTAGGGATTAGAATGAGCATACACTCGAGTAGATTTAGACCTCTCAGGTTCATGGACACCTAAACGTTTATTCTATGTATGATTGTCCGTATGCCCGTCTATCACCAGGCTGTATATGTATAGCTAGACAGCTGAAATTTTCACAGATTATGTATTAAAGTTACCGGTTCAATATAAAACCTATAATAAAATAAGAATTTTAGGGTCCTTCCATACAACAGAGGATTTTTTGTACGGAAACCTTCGTGCGCGAGTCCGACTCACACTTGGCCGGTTTAATTAAAACCATTGTTTACTTTGAAAATTGAACTTGAAAAGTTATAGCACACAGTATTTTTTAATAATTGACGTTTATATTGTCTGTGAACTTCGCCTTAATACGGTTCATTTACTTCATTTCTTATCTCAAATATCTTGGTTCAAAATTCAATGAACTGACAAATTAACTAAACCCATTCAAAATAACAAATTGACCAAATACAAAACAATAATAGACTTACAAGACCGTGTGAAACCTATATTAATACAATAAAGAGGTTTTTTTGTTTGTTTGTACCCTGAAGGTTCCGAAACTACTGAGCCCATTTCAAAAACCTTTCACTGTTGAGAAGCTATGCTATCTTCGAGTAATACATAATTATAAGCTTTATTTTATCCGGATACGGGCAGTAGCTTCAACGGGACGCGAGTGAAACCACGGAAAAACAGCTAGTGGTATACTTATAGATTAAAGGTTTTTTGTACCATTCGAATGAATACAAAGGTAAAATAAAGAATGTGATGAATAAGAATCTTAATTAAAATGAAATAATGTTTTGTAATTAATAAAAGGTTGTACAATTGAAGGATAAACATGATAGTATTTGAAAGATATGAATTAATAAAGTAAAACGAGTTGTTTGATTGCACTATAATGATGTTCACTGTTACTGGTTAGTTAATATTGTATTTTACAATTTGTATTCACTAGATAAATCTGTACAATATGGTCTCAGACTTTACAATTGTGTCTGTTTGTCTGTCTAGCCAGCTTTCATGGCGAAATTGCTGAACCAATTTAAGTTTAGATACACAGATAGTCTAGAGTCTTAAACATGACATAAGCTAATTCTTATTCGGGTACGGAAGAAGTTCCTTCGTGATGCAGGTGTAACCGTGGGGCTCAGTTAGTAGTCTAATACTTACAAGATAAGCTTTACGATCATCTTAATTTCATTACACACTAACCTAAGTATACACTTAAAATACTCTATTTAACGTCTTTTGTGAGTCTCCAGTTATATAGCTACATCTTAGACATAACCCTTAGCTAGGGGACTATATTCACGGCACTAAAACCCCCATACACCGCGTTATCAATATGCCCCGATCATTTACTACAGGGTTCTATTGAAGCGGCAGTGAATAGCCGTCTTTAGTGATCTAGATAGCATAGATCGTGCCTGTGAATGGGAGTTGTTTGGGCAGTTTATTTTTAAGTCAGCTGTTTAAGTCTAGGTTTTAAACTGACTTGTAAAAAGGTAAGGTGAGCTCATTATATTTAGTGGTATTTTTTTTCGAGACAAATGTTTCCTTCCTGCGTGAATGTAATATCAAACGAAAGGTCGACTCGTCTGCAACATTCGGAAAAAAAACCGATAGCTCAGATGATTTTCTTTAAACAAATTTGCTTTAAAAAACGTTGGAAATTGCCAAAGCCACAATTTTTTACTTAAAACATAACCGACATGCTCAAAAATTCAAAAAGTTATTGCCCTTCTTTTATTTGACCCATACTCCGAAAGACACCTAGCTTCTGCCAGTGGTTTCACCCGCATCCCGTGGGAACTTCTCAGCGCACCCGGATAAAAAGTAAACTATAGTCTTCTTCGATAAATGGGGTATCTAACACTGAAAGAATTTTTCAAATCGGACCAGTAATTCCTGAGATTAGCGCGTTCAAACAAACAAACTCTTCAACTTTATAATATTATAGTATAGATTCAAAATTAACAAAACAAAATCTCCCACGAATCTGCACTTAACTTATCCACGATATACTAAGCTTACAAAGGTTCCCTGGAATCACGTAGAAATGTAAATGAGGTACCGACCAGCGTGACGTCACACGAATTAAGTAGGTTGCCCCGCTTTCATGTCCGACAGTGATAGAAAGGAATTTAGTACAGAAGTCGGAAAAGTACTTGGTCAGCTTTTGTCTGTGGAATTAGGTGTAAATGTGGACAAGATAGAATTTGACTCTGAAGTACGAGTGTGCTATTCCAGGACAGATAAGTACCTACCTATGTAAGTTTTTTAAGTTAGAACCAAGTGTATCTTAGATACCAAAGTCCTGCTAAAGGTGAAGGATTTTTTTTTTCAGTGAGTAATCATCAGATGACCCTCGCTGTGGGTGCAGTATGAGGGAGTGTGAGACTTTTACTGATTAAAACCCACCGTGTTCCTTCTTGAGCCCTTGGTGTACATGGGCCGCCGTAACTCTTTTGAAAAGCCCCGCAGCCCAGACAGGGGGTGACGGAAACTTGGACTTTATGAGCAAGCTAACGCTAATTCTTTCTCCTTATGAAAGGAGTTAATTGGTAAAAATGCTGATGATGATAAAAACGTTGAGTATACCACAAACCCACATTTACCTAAAGCTTCAAAAATCACTCACGTTAATGCTACGATTACATTAGTATGGCAAACACACAGGTGACTCTCGCGCCACAGTAAAATATACCCTATCAACATTGCTTTAGTGTTTAGTTTGCATTACCGAAACAAAGCAAATATTTGCACAATCCCTTCGTCAAGTGAAATGGCGTCATTGCACAAAGGAGGTATGAGCATTGACCGGTGTTTACACAGTTTTGGTTATTCCGTAAAATGACTAGGATAGTTCAGGGACTTCACTAATAAAATGGGTTGGTGTATTAAATCATTTTTTCCACCCAAAAGTGTTTTAACCGACTTCCAAAAAACTGGTTCTTAGTTTTTATCTGCGTATTTGTGTGCGATTGTGCGTTTGGCCATATCGATTGTGAAGCGATTTTATTATAGTAGGTATCTGTCAGACTTTGGAGAGGGGTTTAGTAAAAAACCGGCCAAGTGCGAGTTGTACTCGCGCGCGAAGGGTTCCGTACCATTATCAATGACAAAGTACAATAGGATATTTCTAATAGATGGCGCTACTAGTAAACAATTTTGCAATTAATTAATATAAATCAACAGCCTAAATAATTTATTTTTTAAAATTTTTAGTATTTGTTGTTATAGCGGCAACGGATATACATCATTTGTGAAAATTTCAGCATTCTAGCTATCACGGTTAATGAGATACAGCCTGGAGACAGACAGACAGACAGACAATAAAGTCTTAGTAATAGGGTCCCGTTTTACCCTTTGGGTACGGAACCCTAAAAATATATTGTTTAGAAAGCAATATGATGGAAAATTCCTATTTTGACCAAGTCGGGCAAAAAGAGTCTATAATCTTCTCTACAACCCCACCACCTACGCCTATGAATATCTTCCGTATAAATTCATTCAACTGTGTGCACAAAAAAATATATTTACATTCATAAACATAAATTAGGATGCCAACACAACATCACGCCCACTTTATGAAAGGCTAACACAAAGATATGTACTATAACACCCCCGTACCACCCTTTAAGTCACATTTAATTAAGGTTGCCTATTACGGCTTCTGTGACCTATGAGGTCATAACAGGGCTATTAGCTTGATTGCTATTAGGAAAACTTAAATATTAAAAAAAAAAGGTAATAATTATTGTAAATGCAAAACTCTATATCTATATCCAAAAACACTCAATAGATTTAAATTGGTACACATATATTCTAGGCATTTTTTTTTATCCAGATTTTTTTCCTTGGAACCCGGGAGAACCACACGGCACAGCCAGTAACCCAACCCTTTTAAACTTCCCTCATTTTTGACAATCCGTATCCTCTCCCTATCAAAATAACTACATATACACAGAGGCAGAGCTTCTAATATAAAGAAGATATAAGCATTAATCAGACTTGTTCGTAGGGATCCACAGCTGTATCATTGACTAGTTCTTCTAAGAATCTCCTCATTTCTGATTCTGAGTAAAACGAAGTTACTTTGAAAAGCCACAAATGCCTGGAAACTTGTCTACTTGAAATGTAGGTGCTGTTACTATCAGGAAATGACAACATTTGGTTACCGTGCGTCCTATGTGAATAATCTGGATGCGACGTCAAGCGGCAGCGTGAAACAAAAACAACAAATAGTCGATTTCCTTAGAAGTTGCCTACGTGATGTGGTGCGGTGTGACGCGGCACACCATGCATTCATCAACTCTCTTTGGATCGCTTCGCATTCACGTTTCCGTTAATTTGCCCATGTAGGGCGCACCCTTGCAGTGCCCTCACAATGCTGACAATCAGTCCAATGGTAGACTGATTTTTTTAAAAGAAAATCGAGTATCCTTACAAATTTTTTTTTGGTCTTATACCGGCAAAATATCTGATCACTATAATGTGCACTATAATGTATACTACCTTTCAACTTCTCTTATGAGCCCGAACCAACTATCGGCTTACTGACGGTGATTCCCAATAACCTATCTATCTCTGGATTTGCTTATTAAAGATAGAATTTTGACATTAGCCCCATACAAGTAATGTGAAATCTCCAGTAAGCAAATTCAGAGACAGACCGAATATTGAATTCCGCAGTAAGTGCTCTACAACCACTAAAATAACAAGTCATATTCAATTGTATGCAAGTAAAACCACAGAAACATCTGGTGTACATTAAAACATAGCTTTAAGCAATATGACCGTTATACGGACATTTCGAACATTGGCCGCAAGTAATTCTCCAAATACAACGCGTTTAGTCATGTTTTGTATGATTGTAGATTAGTTAATTTTCTGTTGAAAAGATTTGAGCCTAAAATGAGCGAACCTCTAGAAGGATAAAACAAATCAAAAATAATATGGGAAGTAGAAGTAGTCCTAGTTCTTGTAAACATTATAAACGGTTTTTATGAGTTAAATGGTTTATTATAGTACATTTAATTTGGAGATAGGAGGGGTTCAGGTGTATGGGGTATATTTTGTTTCAATAGATAACTCTTTGGATACTAATACTTTTTTGTAGGTAAAGACCCCAGCACATCAACATACCCAAATTTCTTTAATAGATTTTCAACCTTATCACAATAGTTGAAGGTTAATGTCTGGTTGGTAAAATTTGACGGATTAGGTTGACGTCTGTACATAAATCGTTCAATGGATATACCTATGGGAATGAAATCTAGGAGAAAAATCGGCCAAGTGCGAGTTGGACTCGCGCGCGAAGGGTTCCGTACCAAGCTGTAGTTCCACGCTTAAGTAACAGATGGCGTTGTATTCAAATTGCACTGTCTTTATAATTTATTGTATGGGGTCCCCCTTAATATATAACTTTTTTTAAATTTTTAGTATTTGTTGTTATAGCGGCAACGAAAATACATAATTTGTGAAAATTTCAGCTTTCTAGCTATCACGGTTAACGAGATACAGCGTGGAGACAGACAGACAGACAGACAGACAGACAGACAGAGAAGTCTTAGTAATAGGGTTCCGTTTTTACCCTTTGGGTACGGAACCCTAAAAAAGCTAGTAACTAAATAAGATTAATTACACTCTATCATCGGATTGAAATTCGCAGTCTCTACAATATTTATACGCACTGCTTATACAATCAATCACAACATAATTAATTATTTTTCTTTTGCGAGATCCTCTCAAAGGAAAATCAAATGGATGAATCTAAGAAAAACAGACTTTGTATGAAAAAATGGCGGGATGATTAATTATTGAGTTGATTTTTAATTTTATCTAAATTATAATGAATGTTTCTTTGTATTGGAAGATTTTCTAATGATGTTTTTTTAAAGAATTTACCTGTTTTTGAAAACAAATTGTAAATGCAAAGTAATTTTTCTTTTTACTGATTTTCAAAAGTAATGGAATTTCAATTCTTCGACGAGATTTTATTCGATTTATTTGGATAAATAGATAGTAGTTTTACTAAGCTAGAAGCTGAAAAAGACAAAATTAATTGCAATCTTTCTTAGAATTTCGAGAAGTAAACATTAGTCAATAAAACATCTTTAAGTTTATTTATCAAAGATAAGATACTCTTCATTTTCGCTTGCAGCTCACAAACAGACTTGCAATATAATATTGACAGAAAAGATTCACTATTTACCTATTTGCAGTTCTGTAGAAGTGTAAATAGAACTTAGTCTTTGTGAAGCGGTGTCGTGCGAATGACGGCGGTCATTGTGTTTGTGAATGAATGATTATAATAATATTCAGTGAGGCCATGTTGGTACTAAGCGGACTGAACATGGCCTCTATACATATAGGGGTGACTGTTGATTTTGGGAACGAAGTTCCTTAATGAAGTTTGTGTAGGTAGAAATCAGGAAGGTCAAAGAGTTGTGCGATCTTCATGCTTTCTTTTTCTCTTTTACGATATCACCTGTGTTTTATATGAATTGACTTTTTGTAGATGTGGTCAAGTACAGACGTCAGCACATCAAGTTACCACAATCTGTCAAATTTCTGCAATCGATTTTCAACCTTATCACAATGGAGGTAGGTTAATTTTTGACTGGTAAAATTTGACAGATTCGTATACGTTGACCTGCTGTCGTCTGTACCAGCAGCATGGATTGATTAATCATTAGATTAAATAATGCTTGGTTTGATTGTTCCGTAAATGGGTGATCATTATACATGCCATGACGAATTTGTGCTTCGGAAATAACGTTAATTTTGGTGGTCATCACGGCTATCATTTGAACTTCTTTAGCAGGCGTGACTCGGAGGATCGGCTACTCAGTATGCTCCTAAGCTTATGCATACAAAGGGAATGTGCATATAGACACAAGTGTGACTTACCCGCTTTCGTGAGATCGAAACAAATTACATTTAAAGAAGTTAGAAATTATGTTCATAAGTAATTTGTATCAGTGTCATTTAAATAAGAAAAATCTCTCAAAATCCGACCAAAACACATGTCTTTATTACCATACAAAACACCCATTAAAACAATTGCAAAAATAGAAACCCAATTTCAATCCTATAGCTATTCCATGGTTCATTAAATATTTTGTAACTGGGAAGAGGAATTTAAGCGTTCCCTTCAGAACTGTCGGACACAGACAGACAGTCTTATAGCTAGAAATGTCAGACAGATGCGACACACGATTTCAAATGGGTTATATGGCTTAGGCAGTTGAAGATTCCCGAGTAATATTAAGGCTCTAACATTCAAAAAGTTTCGGAGTGGAACGAAGCGGGTTTTAAGAAATTAATAGAATTTTTCAACTGGTGAGGATGAGAGGTTCGAATAACGAAATTCTATTGTTTTTTTTTTTTAATTCTTCACTTCGTTTACCCTAGTGTATCTAGAGGGGTCTGGACCTAATACCAGATATAAAATACCACCAAATTAACAAGAAACCTGTTCTGGACATTAATTTTTAATTCTAACTTTTGTCAAAAAAACAATCAATCCATGCAGTATAATTAAAAGAGGGTGAAAAAAAAACATCAAAATGAATAAAATTGTTATGGTATACCTAAGCTTAACCAGAAAAAAATATTTTGGACTATCAAAATACCTTTTTATCCAGGTACGTATATATCCAGTATGTTAAGGATCACTACTATGACTGAAGTAACTAACTACCTATCTAATACTTCATATACTTATTGCGTAAATGTTCTTAGAATACGGCATCAAATCTTATTTAACCAGCCACATAATGCTTTCCACGAACAAGACCCACTAGAACATTCTAGAAAGTCACACACAATTAGCAAATATAATAAAACCTTACTAAGTTCACCTGCAGGCCTTTCGCAGTTTCCAGCAACGAGTTTAAATCCTCAGAGACTATAAAGGTGGTTTGTAAATCAACGAAATACTACAGGATGTTCTAATGTGGGACATAATATTTGCATAAGAATGTTTGCTTGTGTGTGTGTTTATAGTGTTGTGCTTTTGTTTGTGGGTGTGGAATAGTTCTTTGGTAATTATGATGTAATTTTCTTTTCTTTATTAGATTTAGAATTTGTGTTACATTTGTCAAATTTCATCCATCTCTTTTTAACCTACAAATCTTAGTATTATAACTAACTTCTGCCAGCGGTTTCACCCGCGTCCCGTGGAAACTACTTAGCGCACCCGGATAAAATATATAGCCTTCCTCGATAAATGGGCTATTTAACACTCAAAGAATTTTTCAAATCGGACCATTAGTTTCTGAGATTAGCGCGTTCAAACAAACAAACTCTTCAGCTTTATAATATTAGTATAGACATCTTATGATATTTTTTTGGGATGTCTATTATCTTATTTTTATCTTGTGTTCATGAACTGAGCATATGTCATGACAGAAATACTTCAACTTTAACTTATCCATTAAAATTTCTTACAATCGTTTAATTTTGAAGATATTATTATATTTACAAACTTAAATTACTAAATTAAAATTATAATATACAAACCAACTTAAATAAAATTAATATTACGTATCAAAAAACTCATCCGCATCGCTGTCAGCGGGAATCGTGCCCAAAAGGCTGGCCGCATTGCCACGCTGAATGGCAATGCTAATTCTTTGACCGAAGTATAGGCCAGCCCTTTGGTCACGAGTAGACTCCACTAAACGCTTGCAAATATCTCGGAAAAGTCTGTGGGCACCTGGGCCCCATGGTCCCAATGTTTCGACCCCAAACGGCTCAAACATGCAACTACAACTTCAACTTTAACTTTAATCAAAGTACTATGCTGAGTAACTTACAATCCCCCCGAAAACAAAGTTATACCTAAGTATTCTTGTACTCTGTGTCTACACCAAAAGCACGTCAGAGAATTCTTATCATTGAAACAAATCAGTTCAGCCATTGCAGTGGTGACTGTGACAAACAGACATACTTCACTATTACAATTTATAACTAAAGATTAATATATTCATCCACATCTACTTAGCAAGAATTCAGAATATAACAAATTTAAATGAAATAGGCCACACACTGAGATCTATCACGCCTGTCGACAAACGTGAGACATTATACAGTATCAAAACGAAGCACTATCAAACTATGTCATAGCTAAATGAGATTATTCAAATGAACACACACACACAGCTACCTTAGAGCATGTAACCAACAAGAGCCGCCACGAGTATGAACTAAGGAGAAAGGTTGAGACAATGCCACAAACAGTGACATCTCATGCATTTTTGATAACATCATTGCGCATAAATAATATGACAAAATGGACAAACATGTATGTTGTATGAGAATAACTGGCGCGGTCTCGTAATTTTGGCAATCATTATCATCAGCAACTGCCTCTTTGGTCTATAGCGTGACTGCGGGTCTCGGGTTCGATTCCCGGGCCAGGCCGAAATCGCTTTCTGGGTTTTAGAAGCTTTCATAAAAAGCAGCCTGGAAGTTGGCGGTGTTACACCCCCGTGCCTGGGAAGGCACGTAAAGCCGTCGTCCTCGATTGTTACTCAGTAGCAGTCGTAGTTATAATTCCACGTCAGAGGCCGTCAGGCGGATTTCAGAAAACTCTGACACTAGGGCTTGTCAGGTGATTAAACCTGCAGCTCACTCGATAAGAAGAAGAAGATCATCATCAGCCATTATCTATCGTCCCATTGCTGTGCACAGGCCTCCTCTCACAAAGAGAAGGATTGAGGGTTAATCACCACGTGCGCTCCAGGTTTCCTAGGAATGTTTTCCTTCAATCAGTCATAAGTACTCAAGATATTCTTAGAAAGTATATAGCAGTATAGTATATAACTGACCTGGAATCGAAACATAATTGAGAGGCTGTTAGTTTCACTATTGGGCCACCACGACTTCCATTGGCAAAAGGCACAGCAATGGTGTCTCTGGTTATTTAAATAATCTAAGACAGCAACCAACAACAATCCCAACTATTCAGAAGATATTAATTATAATAGTTGAATAATAATCTCCAAAATGATAGACAGAATGTTACGCAAATTCTCATTACTTGAAGTTTACGATCAGAAATGGTAAGTAAGTGAGGTTCAGCAAATAGGTTTTAGGTATTGGTTTCATGCTTGCGAATAAACGCGTTTGACAATTACGTTAGATCGGGTAAATGTCAAAGGTTTTGGGTCCTTTAGGAAATCAATGGGCTAGGCCTTTGTTACGTAGTGGTAGTATGCCTATAACTGAAAACATGATCATGAGAAATTTTATTAGAATAATATCATATTTTTGTGCTAGACTTATCTATAGTAGTCAACATATCTATAACGAATACGAAAGTATTGGTAACATGTTGTATGTTATGGTCGGCCTCTGTAATATAAACCTTACTGGTACATACATGTTTTGTACAAGAAACCGATAAAGTTTAGGCGAAAACTATTATAAAAATTCTCTCCCATATTACGATGAAAGTCAAATAAATCAATCACATTGTTTTAGCATACTCGTAGGTGACCGATGAATTAAGTACACAAAACGCCAAATAATAAACGTAACTTTGATGTGAAGAAATAACAATTGAATACCGCCATTCCAAATTCGACAAGCATTCCTAAAATTAATTTCGAAACCGCCACCGTTCCTCATTTGAAATCTACGATTGAAATCGAAAATCATTGAAACATGATCACTCATTCATAACTAAAATGAGTTTGAAATACGACTGTAAATAGTCTCATTTTCCCCTGGCTTCGGATATTGGGTGGCGCGGCGACATTCTCTAAGTCAATAAATAAAATATCCTTCCTCTCTCTTTTTATATATTTCGACGGAATTTGAGGAGTAACATTGGAGAACTGAGTATCGAATGTTGCTTAGTCAGGATATCTAGTTATAGCACAGACGACAGCAGGTCACTGCCCCAATCTGTAAAATTTTACGAATCGAATATTAACCTTCCACTATAATTGTGATAAGGTTGAAAATCTATTGCAGACATTTGACAGATTGTGGTAACTTGTTGTGCTCTCTGTACGAAAAGTACCTATTACTCTTTTATTTTATTTTTTTGTCGTCTCGTTTTGTGCCTACATCAAGAGACAGTTAATTTAAAATAGGCCACACTTTTTCAACTTCAAGCGGGTTGAATTCTTCATACTTTTAAGTTTTATCACAATACTAGCTTCTGCCAGCGGCTTCGCCCGCTTCCCGAGGGAACTATTTCCCGTACCTGGATAAAAAGTATATTTTGTTCCTCAGGGTCTATTCTATCTCTGTACAAAATTTCACCAAAATCGGCTCACTGGTTTAGGCGTGCAAGCGTAACAGACAGACAGACAGAGTTACTTTCGCATTTATAATATTAGTAGGGATAGTAGGGATATTTCATCAGCTCTTCTCAGGTGTCCAAAATACACTTACTATTAGAATATACCTTCATACTTTAGAAGTTATAAAAAGATTATATTGGTAACTTACCTAATTACCTAATTTGAATGAATCCCACTAATAATTGAGGGATGGGTGCTTTAACCAGTAGAATTTCCAGGAATTTGTACGAAAATTAACCATGAGTGTATTTATTTAACCATTTATGTACACATTAATTATATGAAAGAAGAAGTATTATAAAATAGTACAAAGTTACTGCTTATTTCTAATGAAATCTCTTCCAGCAGACCCGTAGCAAGAGAGTTAGAATACAGAGATGTAGACAGACTGTGTCGGAGAATTGAAAGTAAAAGTACCTATAGTCAGAAATTCATAAAACATACTATATTAGTGTAGGTTTACTCACTTCGTATTTTCCTTTTATTTAAGATATTTCGTTTCACAATGTTTAAACAGACTTCCAGTTATCAATTTGTGCCCATGTATTCCTCTGTGAAGTATTGTGCGTTGTTTTAGAAGCGTGCATTGAGAGGGTTAAATTCTGCGTGTCGTTCGTGCTCCAGTGTGTTTCAAAAGCGTTTTCAGAGTTGGGAAGCGTTTGACAGGTTTTGTCTTTGTAAATTAACGGAGGCAGCTTTTAATACTGGGGTAGTTTGTTTGCTTTGTACTGTTAATTCAATTATTTTATTTATTTGTTTTCTATGGTGGTAAATACTAGGTCTTTCTTGCAGAGAAAATAGCATCAACAAAAGTATTAAGTACTCAAAAGTCGTAAATACTTTGAAAGTTAAATACGTTTTAGAGACAGTTTAAGCATTAGCTTGTCCGTATGTTATATAATTCTTTTGTTTATCTCTATGTCTTAATATTTTAATTTTGTCAGGTTTAAACTACTACTTATCACACACAACCAATAGAACTCGTCACTACAAAATCGCAACAATGAAACCCCACCTTAACTCGGTTTCAAAATGTAGTCAAGCACGAGCGGTCTAAGTCCGCTAATCCTGATATAGTGTAATTAGAAGACCCTAAGTCGGGCCGCGTCGAGTGGTTTTCCTTGTATGCCTAATGAGGTACGGGTGGGACTTCGTTTGACCTGATTTGAATTGAGGAAGGATCCTTTTTGAGATCGCATCTTTTGAAAAAGAAAAAAGTTAGCCTTCGTTTTTTTTTTTCAGACGGAAAACAAGGTATAGTTTGATGGTGTGTGTGATGCACTATGATTTGAAAAACTTTTTACAAAAAAAACAAAACCGACTTCACAAAAAAACACTGAAAGGGATAAAAAAATAAAACTTTTCACATGGCTCTAGAAGTCGGTGTCTGCAGGTCTGTTGAATGTGTTTATTTTGCCACCGACTTCTAGAGCCATGTGAAAAGTTTTATTTTTTTATCCCTTTCAGTGTTTTTTTGTGAAGTCGGTTTTGTTTTTTTTGTAAAAAGTTTTTT